>JAKWJA010002490.1:15154176-15390053 GCA_027704765.1 Solanum habrochaites | reverse complement strand
CCTAACAGTACACAATTTTGCGAAAAGTTGTTATTTTTAAACAAGACACAATTTCTGGATAAAATGGGTCTGACAGATTTCATGAACGACATGTCCTTGCTGAAAATGGATATTAAAAAAGAGTCATTTTTTTTATATTTTAAAAAACTGAAAATTTTTCTTTCTCTTGCATTTATTTTTCTCTCAAAACAATCACAAAGTGTCGATGACTGAGTCGGTGTTGACTTGTTGTGTTCTTCGTTCGTGAAGTTAAATAGTTGAGGTACGCTATGTCTTTAACAGGTTTAATCCGTTTTTATCTGGGAGGAAATTAAATCCATAAACTGGGTACAGTAGGGATTAAATGTGCGTAAGGAAACCAGAGTTTCTGTGGACTCGGATTAATTCTTCTATTTTAAATTTTTCTGCTTCTGTATTTCTGTTTCTGTTCCATTAACTTCATAAATACAAGTTATTGTAAGCATAAACAATCTTAGAAATTTAACAGTTTTGTCAGTTGAGGTTTCTGGAGATTAAAACATTTATGCGTTTTTACTCTGCTGAATATTTAAAATTCATTCGATTAACGATTAAAGAACATAAAAACCTTATCAGTTAAGCCGAAACAGTTTGTGTAAAGATTTGTTCTTAACTGTAGTATTTTAAATACTTAATTAATCTGTCATTTATACAAAACCAAGATAATTCAAGTCAAACAATGCTGGACAGTAAGTGCTGCAACAACAACGGTTGCACATAATTCATTTCAAATGGGCCTTAGCACCCGGCTGAGGAACCGCCAAAGTTTTTCGGAGTCGAATTCTAGATGCAGGCAGCAAAGTGTTCTTTATCCACTACGTTGAGTCTGCAGAAGTTCACACATGAGCAATGTTCCTGTTAGGTAGTTGAAAACTCCGTGCTGATGAACGAGTTTGTGGGTAACAGAAGCATGGACACACTAAGACTTTTTGTGTAACATTATATGTTGAGGGTCTGCAAGCTGATCTGTTACAATGTGTACAGCATGCCAAAACCTCAAAAGGAACTCTGGGATGCTTAGAAAGAATACAAAACAGAAGAGCCGGAATGAGAAATTCTTTTGCAAAATTTGGACTATAAGATGATAGACAGTAAGACTGCGTCACCAAGTTCAAGAATTGCAGGTATAATCCATGATCTCCTTGCAGAAGGTATAATTTATTTAATGCCTTGTTAGAACTTTAAGGTTCCTTAATACTCACATAACCCTTTAATGTATTTTTTTTTTTTTTGGATTGATTGGGAATGAGCTTTTAAGTGGATGCCAATATTGAAAAAGTTACACATGTGGAAGGGACTTAAAAATACTTGAAACACAAACGCAAGGAGATGCACTGTTGGAAGATTCAGTTAATAAGGTTGAGAATCGAAGAGGATATAAGGCTGCAGAAAAAAGGTCACGTGGTAATTCAAGAATATCGGAGTAAAATTTTGTTGAAGAAGATTCCAAAAAATTAAAGACAAAGAAAAGAAGCATCTGGTCCAAAAAGCAATCCTCCTAAGAAGAAATCAATGGAAAACTGCTTTACTTGTGGTAAACATGGTCATAGGGCTAATGATGCCAGGTCCTAAGAAGGACAAGAAAAGAAAGATCAAGCAACTGGCTGAATCCGGAGAAATGGATGATCTTGTGCAATGCTTTAGAATGTACGTCGTTGGAAATACAAGAAGAATGGTGGATAGATTCTGGGCCTCATGCAATGTTTGTGCCAACAAAGGAATTATTTTATCATTATACTACAGCATTACTGTCGAAACTGTTATGGCAAACTCCGGTGTTGCAAAGCGTTGGAAGGAACTGAAGTCCTATTAAAGATGACATCCGGCAGGTGGTGAACTTTGAGAGGGTCTTCAATGTTCCAGAATGAGAAAGAATTTAGTTTCAATTCCAGTTCTGCCAAGAATGGATTTAAATGTGTATTTGGTTCTGATAAAGTAGTAGTAAGCAAAAATGATATGGAGTAGGAAAAGGCTACATTAATGAGGCCTTTTTCAAACGTCAATGTAATTGCATTGATCTGAATAAAGATTTGTTCTTCTTATTGCGTGAGTCTAATGTTTATGGCATGAACGTTTGGGACACGTTAATAACCAAAACTTGCGAAAACTGTTAACTCTAAATCATTTGCCAAAATTTGAGTGCACATAATCAAAATGTCAATTTGTGTGGAATCTAAGTATGCTAAGCATTCTTATAACATATGTTGAAAGGGAATTCAACGCAATTTAGAATTGATTCACACGATATTTGTGACATGAATCAAAACATCACGTGGTGGGAAAAAGTAATTCAAACTTTTATTGACGATGCACTAGATATTGTTATTCTATTTGCTAAATAGTAAGGATGAAGCAGTAGATGCATTTAGGCAATATAAAACCGAAGTTGAAAACAGTTAGATAAAAAATCAAAATGATCAGGAGTGATAGAGGTGGAGAATAGATCTCCATTTTTTGCAGAAAATATGTTTATGTCACGACCCACATCATGGGACGCGAACTGGACCCACATTACCCCTCCTAGTGAGCGAACCAACCCATCTAAACCTTAACATTTCAAGATATGTCAACAGAAGATACATGCGGAAGATTAAACTAATTAATAAAAAAACAATCAATTACTATTAGATTATCCCCCAAAATCTGGAAGTCTCATCAAAGAACATTATCTCAATTTCTTAACTAGGATGTCTACGAAACAAAATACACTAAAAAGCTAGTCCATGCCGGAAGTTAGGCATCAAGCACTTGAAGAAGAAGACCCAGTCCAAGCTAGACGCATTAGCTCACCCTGAATTTCGAGAAGTGACGACTGGCTAGATCTGGATGTTGAGTGAAGTGACGGAAAGTTTGCTGCTTACACAATAACAAAGAGGAAAACATGAAAGTAGGGGTCAGTTACAAACCACCGTACTGAGTAGTATAACGGCCCAACTAAAAGAGGGAACAGGTACATCATAATAATGTAAATCAATACAATATCAACAATGCTTAGCAATAAAACATGAATTCATCAATCAACTACAACCGAGTTCACACACATGAGGACTCAGCCTCAAACCATACTTATGTTGGGAATGAATGTTATTAGAGAGTTATAATTATCTTTCAAGATTCATTATCTTTCTTCCTCTTGTGCGGTACGTGACACTCGATCATTATTTCTATCCTTGGTGCCGGAACGTGGGCACTCGATCCTCATTCTATCCTGGTACCGGAAACGTGGCACCCGATCCCATTCTATCCTGGTGTCGGAACGTGACACTCCGATTCCTCAATTCTACCCTGGTACGGAACGTGGGGGGACCCCCGAGTCCCATATTCTATCCTGGTGTTCCGGGAACGTGACACTACGATTCCTCATATCTATCCTGACGTCCGGAACGTGGGGCATCCGATCCATATTCTATCCTGGTGTCGGAACGTGACACTCGCTCCTCATTTCATTCTATCTGGTACCGGAACGTGGCACCCGATCCCATAATCATCAAGCCTTCTTTTACACTAAGGCAATCATCCATTCTCCATTATAAATTTATCAAGCCTTTTTAATACTAAGGCATCGATATTCTCATTATAATATATCAAGCGAATTAGGGTTCTTTCAAGATTTGGGGGATTCAATAGATTCATCATGCTTTGTTAAGTATACAATTTTCCATTTTAAGTGATAATCATGCAAGCATACAATTTAAGCACGTAGCAGGGTTTACGAATCTATCACCATAATATTTCACTATTAAGAGTTCACTACGAAGATCGTAAACATCAACATACCTCCTCCACGAAGAATGAATAAACAGCTATCTTCTCAAAATCCTTGCTATCCTCTTCGTTTCTATCTCTCTACTCGTTAGTTCCTCCTCTCTTTTCTGTTCTTTCTTTTGTTTTGTTTTATTCAAACCTCCTTTTTTACCCTAATTAAAAGTATTAATTAAGTGTAAAGGAGGGACAATACAACCCACTAATTCATTAGGTTTACCTCTTTAACCCCCAACCCAGGTATTAGACATATAATATTAACCTCAATCTTTATATTAAGGAAAAGGAATAGTCAAAACGACCCCTAAAACGTGTAGAGGAATATATTTGGCTGGGCACTGCGCAACTGTGACGGGCCCGTCGTGCCTGCGACGGTCTCGTAACACAGTCAGTAGCAGCTCCCTCGAACTCAAGGAGCTGTTGACGGCCCGTAACAGTTGTAACGGTCCGTTCTTTCCTCCGTCATGCCGGTCTAGAAACTGTTCTTTACCAAATTCTCAAAAGTTGAGGTTTGCAACGAAAAATCACGACGGTTAGCGTGGATTGTGACGGCAAGTCCTGCAGGTCCGTCACAATTTACAGTGAAGTCGATTTCCAGTACAAAATTTCAAAATTCTAAGTGTCATGGGGACGACACCTCCTCGACGGAGCCGTCGTGACGATGACGGTTGTGTATAATCCGTGTCCCAGCCAGTTTTCAGGAATAAAATATGTTGCTCAAAACGACTAAACAGGTCGGTACACTAGATACCAATTAATGGTATTCTGTTGTAACGACATGTTTAGTCGTTTTGAGCAAATATTTTATTTTGGAAAAACTGGCTCGGACGACCGGAATGTTGTAACGACAAACAGTCATAGTCCGGACGGCCAGCGAGGAGGCGTCGTCCCATGACACTTAAGAATTTTGAAATGGTACTGGAAATCGACAACTTGTAAATTGTGACGGACCGGCAGGCAGTGCCGTTACACCACGACGAACCTCGTGAGTTTTAGTTGCAAAAAAAAAAAAACACTTCAACTTTTGAGAATTTGGTACAAGAAGAAACGGTTTCTGACGTCATGACGGAGGAGGAACAGAACGGGACCGTTAACAACTGGACGGGCCCCGTCAAGGCTCGTGAGTTAGAGGGGAGCGCGAACGACCTGTGTGAAGGACCGTGCAGCGCACGACCGGACCGTCACAGGTTGCGCACCTCAAAGCAAAAGTCCCAGGCCCAAAATAGGATTCCTCTACACGTTTTAGGGGTCTAGTTTTGGACTATTTATTTCTTAATTATAAGAATTAGGTCTAATAATTCACCCACTCAGGTCCTAATTCTTGGGGGTGTTGAAAAGAGGTACCTTAAGTGATTAGTGGTTTTTATTGTCCTCTTTACACTTAATTATACTTTTAATTAGAGGTGGTAAAAAGAAGAGGGTTTGAAATAAAAAACAAAACAAAAGAAACGAACGAAAGAGAGGAGGAACGACGGTATAGAGAGAGAGAAGAAACGAAGGAGGGATAGCAAGGTTTTGAGAAGATAGCTTGTTGATTCATTCTTCGGGTGGAGGTAGGTTATGGTTTATGTACGCTATTAGTAGTGAACTCTTCATAGTGAATATTATGTGTTGATAGTATGGTAAAAACCCTGCTACAGTGCTTGTAAATTGTATGCTTGCATGATTATGATTATGAAATTGTGATGAATTAACAAAGCATGATGAAGCGATTGAATCCCAAATCTTGAAGAACAATAATTCGACTTCGATATATTATATAATGATAATGATGATGCCTTAGTTTGAAGAAGGCTGATAAATTATATAATGAGAATGATGATGCCTTAGTGTAAAAGACGGCTTGATGAAATTAGGGGATGAATGGGGGGGTGCCAACGTTTCGTGGTACAGATTTAGAATGAATATGAGGATCGGAGTGTCAGTTCCGACACCAGGAGTAGAATATTGGATCTGAGGGGGGGCCACGTTCGTACCAGATAGAATATGAGGATCGGGTGTCACGTTACGACACCGGAAGAATAGGATCGGGTGCCCACGGTCTTACCGGTAAAGGATAGGAAATGAGGATCGAGTGTACAACGTCCGACACCAGGATAGAAGAATGGATCGGGTGCACGTTCCGGGACCAGGATAGAATAGAGGATCGGGGAGTCCACGTTCCCGGCACCAGGATAGCAATAGGATCGGAGTTTCACGTACCGACACAAGAGCGGAAGAAAGATAATGAATCTGAAAGATAATGAATATAATCAACTAGATGAACATTAATTCCCCAAAGAGTATTGGTATGAGGCTTGAGTCCTCTGTGGAACTCGGTTTGTAGTTATGATGAATTCATTGTGTTATTGTACATGTGAGTATCTGTAGTCGGTGATTTACATTAGATTGAGATATACTGTTACCATTTGAGTTGGCCGATGATATATACTCAGGCGTGTGTTTGTATGGACCCCTAATTTCAGGTTATTCCTCTTGTTATTTGTGTAATGAAGCCAAACGGTCGTCAAACTTCAACTCAACAGCAGATCTAGCCATCTTCTACGTCATACGGAAAATTAAGGTGAGCTAATGCGTCTAGCTCGGGAATGGGTCTTCTTCTTAAAGTCTGATGCCTTGTGAACTTCAGGCATGGACTAGCTTTTTAGTCTATTTGTTCTTAGACATTCCTACGTTAAGAAATTGAGATAGAGTTCTTGTGCGGATGACTTCCAGATTTGGTGTGATAATAAATAATCGTATTGAATTGTTTGTATTAAGGAGTTAGTCGTCACGATTATTTTTGTTGACCTATCTTGAATGAATGTAAGGTTTAGTATGGGGTTGGTTCGCTCAACATAGGGGGGGTAAATGTGGGTGCCAGTCGCGTCACGATTTGGGTGTGGACATAACCATATTTCTGCAAATGGAGATTCATATTCTCACCTCTATCACTCCTGGATCATTTTGATCTTTTTATCTAACTGATTTTCAAATTCGGTTTATCTGCCTAAATGCATATCTACTGCTTAATCCTTACTATTTAGCAATAGAAACATAAACAATGCTAGTGCAATCGTAATAAAAGTTACTGAAAATACTTTTTCCACCAACGTGAGGTGTTGGATATGTCACCAAATATCAGTGTGAATCAATTTCTAAAGATTTGAAGTCCTGTCAACAGATTTTATAAGATTGCTTAGCATACTTAGATTCAACACAAATTGATAATTTTGTTTATTCGCCACTCAATTTTGGTCAAAATATTTAAGTTAATCAGTTTTGCAGGTTTTGTTATTAACGTGTACCAAACGTTCATTGCCATAAACATTTAGACTAAGCAAGTAGAAGGAAGCAAAATCTTATTCATATAAACTGCAATTACCATTGAGTTGAAAAGGCCATCATTAAGGTAGCCTTTTCCTACATTACATCATCATTTTGCTTACTACTACTTTCAGAAACAAATACACATTTAAAGCCATTTGGTCCAACTGGAATGAAATAAATTCTTTCTCCATTATGGAACAAATATGAGACCCTATTCAAAGCACACCTGCCTGATGTCATCTTTAATAGGACTTTGCCAGTTCCTTCACACTTTGAACAACAGAGTTGCCATAACCAGGTTTTTCATCAGTAAGTAAGTGCTGGAGTATATATGAAAATAATTTTGTTGGCACCAACCATGGATGGGACACCAGAATCTATCACCATTCTATTGGTGGATTTTCCAACCAAGTTACATTTGAAAGCTTGACACAGAGGATATCCATTTCTCCTTGGATTCAGCCAAGTTTGCTTGATCTTTCTTTTTCTTGTCCTCTTAGGACCTCGGCATTCATTAGCCTGGGACCATGTTTACCACAATTAAAGAAGTTTCCAATTGAATTTCTTTTAGGAGGATTGCTTTTTGGACCAGATGCTTTCTTTCTTTCTTAATTTTGTGGAATCTTCTCAACAAATTTACTCCATGATATTGCGACGACCAGTACCTTTTTCTGCAGCCTTCTATCCTCATCGATTTCCAATCAAACCTTATTATGAGCTCTTCAACAGTCATCTCCCTTGCGTTTGTGTTTCAAGTAGTTTTTTTTAAGGCCTTCCCACAATGGAAGGGTAATCTTTTCAAGATTGCAGCCAAGAGCCACTTGAAAAGACTCATTCCACAATCAATCACATTAAGTTATGTGGTATTAAGGAAAAAAAATTAATATGCTAACATAGGACATTAAATAAATTTCATACCTTCGCAAGGAGATCATGGATTATGAACCGCATTTGACTTGGGTTGACGAGAGTCTTACTGTCTATCATCGTAGTCCAGAAATTTTGCCACATATGAATTTCTTCATCCGGCATCTTCTGTTTTGTACTCTTTTCTAAGCATCCCAGAGTTCTTTTTGAGGTTTGGCATGGCATTGATGTACACATTGTAAGATCATACTTGGCCAGACCACTCAAAATATAATGTTTAAACAAAAAAATCGAGTGTGTTCCATGCTTCTTTACCAAGAATGTTCATCAGCAGGAGTTTCATCTGACATTAACAGGAACATTCTCATTGATTGAATCTGGCAGCTAACGTAGTCGATAGAAGAAACATCTTTTGATGCAATCTCGTACATCGCTCCACGAAAGAAAACTTTGAGGTTTTCAGCGGTGAACTATAATGGCAGCATTGACATGCATCTATGTGCCCAAACCGTTGTTGTTGCAGCACTTACCTGTTCCAGCATTTGTTTGACTTGAATTAGTCATTTTTTTTGTCAAAATGTGGTACAGGAATTAATTAAGTTTTAAAATCCTAACAGTTAAAGAACAAAAATCTTTACACCCAAATGTTTATGATTTAACGCTAAAGTTTTTATGTTCTTTCCTTAATCGTTATTAATCGAATGAATTTTAAATATTCAAGAGAGTAGAAACACCATTAAAGGTTTTAATCTCCAGGGGGGGGGGGGGGGGGGGAAACCTCAATACAGAAAAGAATATGTTAAATTTCTTAATTTTCTTTTTCTTTTTTTGATTGTTATTCTTACAATAATTGTATGTATGAGTTAATGAACAGAAACCAGAAATAACATGAAGCCAGAAAAAAAAATTTAAAATCTAGAAGAATTCATCCGAAGTCCCAGAAACTACGTGTGCCTTAAGAAATTTAATCCCCCTCACTGTACCCAAGGTTATGGATTAATTTCTCCCAAGATTAAAAGGATTAACTGTTAATTTAAAGAAATAGCGGTTTACCTCAAATATTTAACTTCAACGAACTGAGAACCGCACCAAGTCACACGACTCAGTCGATCGACACTTTCATTTTATTGAGAGAAAATACAATGCAGAGAAGAAGAGAAAAGAGAAAAAGAAAAATTTAGTTTTTAAAAATAAAAAAATGAACTTATTTTTATAAGCCATTTCAGCAAGAACATGTATGTCAGTGATGAAATCTGTTCAGACCCATTTATCAGAAAGTTGTGTCTTTGGAAAAAATAACACCTTTTACGAAATAAATTGTGTCTGTTAGGAAAAAACTACTTTTGGAAGTTAAAGTATAACGAATTTTCGGGAAAAGTAACGACTTTTCGCCATGTTACCGTTACCAGCAAATATAAGAGATAACTATTAAAGGACTTTTTTTGATTTAACAAAAATTGATAAATAAATTTTCCAAAAAATTATCAATCACATCATTTGCCAACTCCAAGAAAGTGACTTTTCATTTGCACTTTGACAAATGACTTTCATTTTTCCTCCAAAGTAGTTCCCTCACTTATTGAGTATTCTCTTTTTTCTTTTTCTCATCCAACTTTGCTAAAACCCAACAAAAAGTTGGGTATATTCTCTAGGAAAAAAAAAAAAGACTAATGTTTGTTCGAAGACGATAGTTGCTTCAGATTTTTTTTTGAAGATAAAATGGCAGTTACCATCCTTTTCGCATGATTACAAAAACACTTTCCTTCACAAGGAGACATCAAGCTAATCAGAGAATGTTTGTGTATAATACACACATGCGTGACATAAACCACCTTAAACTTCAATGACACCTTTGGTTAAAAAATTACTATGATACCTTAAAAAAAATACTTTTTAAGAACTGGTAAGGAAACCATAAAATTTAAAGACTATTTTAAAAAACTAGAAGGGACTGTAAAACCTTAAACAAAATAGAATTTGCAACAAATTTAAAAATAATAAACAAATATTTTCGTTCAGAAAAATATTGAACCATTGAAATGCAAAATGTTTCTTAAAAATTGAGTTCCCTCAAGTAATCAAGGTTGAGGAAATATTCTCTTCATAATATAATAGTGTTACTCACCGGTTTTTGTTGTATAATACTTTAAAATCAGATTGTAAGCAAACAGTACACTAGAAACTATATTTACTAGGGAAAAAAACGAAAATTCAAAAATGTGTCACTCTGAAAAATAAGAGAAACCCATATCTATTTATAGAGAATTAGTAATGTGTGAATCTGACTCGTGTTGTGACTTATCGGAAAAACGCACAATCCCATCAAAAAATCCACAACCCTTAAATTAAAGAAAATTCTAACTTTTTCATCCAAGTGTAAGCTCTTCTGAAAAGTCCCGAACTCCTTCACGAAATGTCAAAATTCTTTATAAAAGTTAAACTCGTCAATTTATTCAATCATTTAGACCTACCCAAGTAATCGGCCATCAAATAGATTGTGTGCCGTGAAGTCTTCTTTTTAGTAGATCCCCACAAACAAGCCACATCATAATATTGATCTCAATACGTTAAGTTGTTAAAAATTTAGGTTTCACAGTTCATGAAGAAGAAATAAAATAAGAAATCTCCTATTCAGAAATGCACAAAACAACCTATATCAAAACTTATACAACTCATTTTTTTGTTTCACTTCAATTAATGTTAGGTTTTTAATTTATTTCACCCCTATCATATTTTGTAGACATGTGTGTTAGTGTAACGACTCAAAACGAGGTCATGAGTGGAACCACACTTAAACGCCATGTGAGAGAACGAATATTATCCAAACCCATAATATATTATCATTCAACTTCTTGATATAATAATATAATGCGGCAAGATTAAACTGTTATTAGTGTATGAAACACAAATCAATTAAGGTCTACTTACATGTAATTTTTCAAAACTTAAAGTCATAACATTAAAGGAATAAATCTTCAAATACTTAGTCTATCGTGTTAAAGACAACAAAATATATTAATTAAATAGTTTATTTCCCAAATCTAATGAAATCAGTGTCATGACCGGAGAGAAATCTCACATGAGATTCTAATAAGTAGCTCAACCTGGAACCTGATATGTGGTGATAGCTAGGGCTGTGAGTGAGGGCATGTTCAAAGGACACTAGTCACAGTCGCTGCAACTCCCATAAAAGGAAAACAACAAAGTAGGGCCGGGATAGTAAGGAGAAACATTAATGAGTAAGTATCATCGGCCAACCCAAAATAGAAACTAATAAAAATGAATAGTAGTATAAGTCAAATATAATATTCGGTAGGGGCAAGATTCAAATTAACTGAACCAGTGACAAAAATACTAAGTTTAGTCCACAAACCAATACACAATATCAAGCCACACATTATGGGGGCTCATTGACTCCACAACACATCATTGAGAAATGGGCTTTGAGATTGAGTACTTCATGTTATTCATATTTTTTGCCCTGTAATTGTACATGTCAGAATGTGACACTCTTATCAATTCTATACCGTGAGTAACGGACACTCCTCTAAAATATACCGTCGGTCAGAACTTGTACTCCGATCCATAAAATATCGTTGTTTAAGGAACGTGACACTCTGATCAAAAAAATATATCGGAATGTTACACTTTGATCAATTAAAACCGTGTCGAAACGTGACACTCAGATCTATTAATATATAAAATTATCATTTATTATCCCCACGTTTTATCATTAACAAGATTTTACCCACCCTTGTTTATCAACAAACATCATTCGAGGTCTGGTATCAAGACATTAATTGACGGTCTCGGATTTCAAAGTAAATCGGGGGGGGAACTCACAATATCACTCAATGATTACAATCACTATAAGAGTCCTTTTATCAAATAGAATAACTATAAAGTACCTCACACCAACAGAAGTGAAGTCACAGCAAGCTACTTCCCCGTGTGTGTCCTTTACTCAAGCATTAGAATGTCTCTATTGTATCAAATTATGGAAGAATTCATTCAGCAACCCACTCATTGAGACACTTATATTACAATAACCAAAATACTAAAAATTTTATACCAAAACTAATGTATCAAGTTTAGTATTTCTTCAATAGAAAGCCTAGAGTTAAGTCTTATTTCTCTCAATAAATTAATCTAATATATTTATATCCTACAGGGAATACACGAAATTTTCCATAACATATACCATATAGAAAAACTTCTAGAGAAAAGTAGCACATAAAAAAAATTTATTACATCGAACAATAAAAGAACTCATAACTTCCATCCAGCAGGAATTTAAATTTAAGAAGCAAGATAGACATCTACTATACCTAGTAAGAAATAATATCGCCTAAACCTCAATTAATCTCATTTTTTACTTATGTTATTTACACACGATTTTTTCCCATACAATCAATCTCTTACCAACAGAGAATCATTACTATGTCCTTAAGCTTTTAAGAAATAAAATTTAAACAATTTCTAATCGTTTCTCTAGCCAACAAAAGTATGTCTATATAGTAAGTCATGCTAACCTACCAATAACCTCAAACTGGCCATATTAGACAAATAACGGTCTCACATTTCCATCACAAATTGTCAGAGAACGAATGCCAAAGTTCAAAATTCTAAACCTTTCAATTTTTTCTTAAACTTGCAAATTCCCTTCTATTTTATTATAAGGGACCAATACAACTAAAAGATACATCAATGCCATCCAATTCGATGTATAGTAGTACAATATTTGTTCCAAATTGGATTGTAATTTATGAAGAAACTACAAGCCGAAAGAGCCTTATTTTTTTCTACAAAAATATTTACCTTCCATTATGATATAAGAGAAACTATAAAACTGTGAAGTAACCCAATATAAGTTGACATTTATTTTCCTAACCACTAAATCTATTATAAAAATTACCCAATTACTTCCAAATGTAGCTTAGGAACATTCACAAAATAATCATGTAAAGTCTATGAAAAAAATATTTTATAGAATATAAAAACTCTCAACCCTCCCAAAACGGCTAAAATGCGTTTTCATTAATTGAGTAGTTAAACACTATTATGAATTTACTCTCTTCTAATTTAAAATAAAATAATCAACTTGTTAATCTTTTATCTAAAATTATTAAGGATTCTTTACATAAGAAATTCCATTTAGAAAGGTGTTCGCAGTAGTAGTTAGCACTATTATTATACAAAGACATATAATGAACAAAAAAAATTTTTGCACCTAACCTATACTCAAATAGTTATCCAGTTCGTAAAGAAAAACAATTAACTTTTTATATGAATTTGGGATGGGACTATAAAACATTAATTAGTTTCCACACTAAAAAGCTAGCTATTAATTTGGGAGAGCCCTCGAATGATCCAACTAGGGTAGTTTAGTATTCACTCATAACATAAGTAGGCAACCTTTTCTGAGGTAGCCCCTTTTTGGTTGGGTGGTCAGCGCCTTCCAATGAACCGTTGAACCGAAGGGTGATAGAATGCAATTGTCGATCATCGATAAATAACGAGAACATGACATTAATAGAGTAAAAAAACAATAACAAATTTTTATGACATTTTAAATGAGAATATTACCTTACTTTAAGAAAAAAATAGTTAAATCATTTACCATATATAGTAAGGAGGTGATATCAAATAACATGGACAAGCTTTGATTGAAATTGAAGGTATATTACCTCATGAGAAGAAGTACTTGAAATAACGCGGTCTCTGGTATATACAGATGAAGATGAAAAGTTTAAAATTACAAAGAAAAACAAAAAGGGAAATCAAACAAAACGTGTAAGACGGTGTGAAATGTAAAGGCTATAGTAAGTATTTTTGTATAGTATTTAGCCGTTTTATACTCGCATGTCTTGGTGGTGCACAACTTCCACATTCCTTAAATGACAATAAATAAAGAATAATTTGACTGGGGATAAGGCATAAGCCCCCCTAAACTTGGACATAAAGATAGAAGACACAACCTTCATTTAAACTAATGTCCTACCACCACCACCGACCAAACTATTTTTTTCTTTTTGTAATTTGGTTAAACTTTTGACTTTAATTGCCAAGCCTGTAATCCCATGCCGTTGAGGTACGTTGGAGATGATTTGGATTACATGTAGTCCAAAAAGGTGTTTGTATATATTGATTTTTTAAAAATGTGTTCGGGGGGGTATAGGACACTTAGTTAGTTAAGGTGTGTCAGTGAGATTTGGTTCATAGTTAGAGGGTGAGGGTACTTGGAACTGTCCCTAATTTTCTATATCATATTTGGAATATAATATATTTAATATGTTGATTAACATATATTGGGGAAATGAATGGTACTTAATCATCTATATTTAGGGAATTTTTGGTATGTAAAACAACTCCTATATAAGAAAAATATAAGGATAAAATATTAAAGGCCATGATAAATTATTTTTATATTATTATTAATGTACCCTAAAAACTGTGAAGTATTAACAACACTCATGGAAAGAAAGGATTAAAGGTAACGAGGAAAAAACCCAATTAACAAAAAACTTTGAAAAAATCACTTTTTTTGAACTATAAAAAAACTTATAACGATTTACTTAATAGGACTAAAGTAAAAAAATCTTAATCGTAATTAGTGATTAGAATGAACTTTGTCGACACGGAGCAGCAAATCCCCGGGGCCGCGGACATAGAACCTAGAGAAAACAAGTGCTCCCAGATTACCTGTTTAGCATGATCTCATTAGCATAGCAAGACAATAACAATAATGAAGAGATAAAATATAATTTAAACTTAAAATTGGGAAATAATCATATACTATATAGCTGAAAGATTGATGATATACTGGTTAGTTTAATACAAAAAAGTATTACTCCCATACAAAAGCTAAACTAACTATGTCTGGAAATTAGTCTCTAAAACTAATTAGAAATGGCTTAAGAAATTTGCCCCAGATGATTCCTTAGAACAAGCGAAATAAATGACTAGAATACTGAAAAGAAAGTCTTGAGTAGTATCCTTAGAGAATGAGGACCTACCGTCTGATTGAATTTGCTGAACTGGAGGATCAAAATCGATCTCAAGCACGAGTGGATGTTGACAAACTAAACCTACAAACGAGAAGATGCTAGGCCACGTATGTGTCAGTACTTGAAGCTACTGACATGTAGGAGAGCAGCAAAGCTGAAATCAAAAATAAATGAACAAACCACTAAGCAAGTATAAATACATCTGCCCATGATATATGATTGAGACTAATTGGATGAAATGAAAAAATTTATAACATGCTGAGATTTGATACTAACTGATCTGTAAATATGGTCAATGCATTAGAAAGTGTGACTTGAAGTATGGGAGTTACTAATAACCGATAATAAAACCACATGAGGTAAATGTGGAGTACGATGTATACGCCCCATCGAACAGACCTAATATATCCTTCTAGAGGTATAAAATCATGCAGGCGTGATCACTAGGCTGATATTCCAAAGAGGGGACTTACAACCTACTTGTCTAGTAGTTTTGAGACTAATTGGGTATGCTGAACCCTAGTCCAACTCAGTATAATGCTACTCCCAATGAATTATGTAATTAACTGATTATGACTGAGTTTCTGTAAATACAAGATAACTCAAAACTGAATATGCAAACTTAGAATGCAACAATTAATGTGATAATGATGCAATAATAACTGAGACATGTATATCTTAAGTAATTGAAATATCTTACCTAGCATGTGTAATTCAAGAAGTAAATAAATGCATAGCTAAGATACTGATATTCATGCAATAATTAGAGTAATAACATGATAATCTGATTTGGAACATATAATTAATAAATTCATGAAGTTATGTCAAAATTCTAGAAACCCTAGGTCTAATCATGATATGTAAATCAAGAATCTGACAGAATACTAGGGATCTAATGGATGAAAGAAACCCGCTAGTGAAATCCCACATATCCAGTGATGAAATTCACGAAGGATCACTTAGATTTCAAGGCTGGAACTGCGGGAACCTTTTTGCATTCTTCAACAAGAGTTTTTGACCTCTTTCTCCTTTCTTGCTTTTAATTTTCTATATTTTGAATAATGATATGACTTTGGTAAGTTTTATTTATATTTCTAGGTTTAAACTGACTAAAATCTAACGATTTAGGGTCGTAACAACGTATCTTAGGGTTTAAACAATGTGGGAAAAGACCAAAAGACCCCCGAGTTAATTTATGTCGGACCAAACAACCACCTGGACTGACGGTCCGTCATTCAACCGACGGACTACTGTTTGAGTCCGTAGGTTGGGTCTGTTCGACAGACCTTTACTAAAACGAGCATAACGTTTTACTCGGAGGTCTGATTTTAGCATGGTTGGTAGCTATGTAAAGCTAATTCAATTATCTATCTATTGGTATATCATGTGATACAAAATTCATTTTGTGCTAAGATTTATGATCATTTGAAGTTTACCCAACCTTATTTCCGCCCTAACTAACTACAATGCACCACGTACGGTCAGACGTACAGACCATAGATCGAATGAAGGTCTTGCTGGCCAATCGTGGTTCATGTCAGCGTGGGTAAATGGAGTATTGATCGCTGGACAAAGACTACATACCGTAGGTCCTTCCGTTGTTCAACACTTTGTCATATTTTCTAGGCTTCAGACTCAAACGAGAGATGTGCAAAATGGATCGTGGGTCAAGCTCTGGTTCGTTGATTGCACCTGCAGAATTCTAAAAAGCTAATATTTGGCATGTTTTGAAACAGAGTGTTAAATCATCTCCCCCTTGGGATCATTCGTCCTCGAATGAAGACTAAACTAGCTAAAATATAGGGAGAGAGATGCAATCGCTACTACTAAACACTTGGAACGGACATTCTGACTGAACTTAGTTATAAGAACATGCAAATACGCTGAAAATGCAAGTACAAATGGAGGGAACATTACTCTATGACTAAAGTTATGCATGACTAGAAAACTAATGAGAAACTATTACCTCAAGCTGGAGTGGGATCGGAATGAAAGAGGTGAGTATCATGGCTTGGGTAGCTTGCTTTGATTCCCAATATCTCCCTCTACGGACGACTCCTCCAACAAAAGCTTATACGCAGGCTCTTTATCTCTCAACTTCCTAATTGATAGGCAAGAATATCAAATGGCGACATCCTCATAAGAAAGACCTATATTCAATGTCACACTCTCTAATGTCTCTACAAAGGTTGGGTAAACCCACACACTTCTGCAAGAGCGGACATGTTAAAGATCGACTGCACTGCGCTAAGTCTTCTATTAACTCTATCTTATATGCAATTTGTGAATCCTTTGCAATATATTCTAAGGGGATACATATCTAGGATCGGAGTTCCCTTCTTGCCAAATCTCGTCACCCCTTTCATAGGTTACATTTTTAGAAAAAACTCAATCATCAACTTGGAACTTTAGTTCCCTTCTCCTTACATCTGCATAAGATTTCTGATGACTCTGGGTTGTCAAAAGTCTATCTCTAAGGAGTTGCACTTTCTCGATAGCATAAAGGACTGAACCTCGCCCTATTAAAGCAGCTTCACCATCTTTAAACCAATCAAAATTAGATCTACGTCTACGCCGATACAAATCATCATAAGGGGCTATTTGAATGCTGGAATGGTAGTTATTATTATAGTTGAACTCAATCTTAGGAAGATTATCATACCAAATACCCTTGAAATACCAGGTCTGATGGAGCCCTTAGCTTGAAGGTCTTTCAACTGCTCTTTCAATTCATTAAGCTCTACTGGAGCCATTCATTAAGTAGGAATAGAAAAAGGTTGGATATCTTATGGAAACACTTTTTGAACTCATTGATTACTAGAACTCACTCAAGAGTCAGGTTTGAGATCTGGAATATTTAACCCAAACTAGATGATCGAGATAACCCTTAAAGATCATCTTTATAGCCTTAAGGTAAGAAATGAATCAACCCATATGCGCTAAGCTACTACCCTACTATTCTAAGATTGGTTCTTCTAGAAACATAAAACGAACAATGCTAGTTCTACACTCCACTTAGGCATAATACGAATGTAACCAATCCATGCCTAGAATTACATCGATGTCTACAATTTCTAACTCTACAACATCTGCTGATGTGACTGTCTAATATTCTATGACAGGGCAATTTCTGTATACCTGTCTAACTATAATTGGTTGACCAACTGATGTAGAGACTGAAAAAGGTTCTTAGAGAGTTTCTGTACTAACATTGAATTAGAATTCTATGTAAGGAGTTACAAAGGAAATAGTCTCCCCTAGATATTAAAATGCATAAACATCAAGGTCGAAGACTAGTAGCTTACTATTAACTACATCAGGAGAAACTTTCTGATGCTAGCGAGCCTGAAGAGCATACAACCTGTTTTGGCGCTGACCGCCACTTGTACTAGATGAGCTATCCTACTTATTTAGGCGACTTTCTTGTGATACTAAAGTTGTATACTGAGCTCTACCATTACCACCTCCTTGACCCTTTCTAGAGGGACAATCCCTCGACCTGTGACCAGACTGGCCCCACCCAAAGCATCCTTCTTTTCCTGCGAGACACTCTCCCGGATGGGTCTTACAACACTTAGGACAAGTGGGGTATGACTTGGTGCCTGAAACACTTCCCTGAGACTTAGACCCTTCTGGTCATATCTGTTCTTTGATGATGGAACGCAAGCTGACATGGGACTGGAGCTAAAAAGTTCTGCGAGTGGAGACGAGTGATTTTCACCACCCGATTTCTGCTGAGAATAGACATAGTTCCCATTCCTAGCCTTCTTATTCTCATTGGCGTTTTCCCAAAGCTTATCTTTCTTAACCTGCTGACCATGAGTCATAAGCCTAGGTATGTTCATATCTCCTAGTAACATATTATTTATGCACTCAACTTTTACCAAATCTGACACTCCATAGAAAAACCTATTCATCTGAGCCCTGGAGTCAATATTCATGTGAGGAGCATACCTGGAGAGTTGGTTAAACTTGATCCCATACTCTTGGACCGTCATGTTTCCCTACCTTAAGTTCATGAATTCCTAAGGTTTTGCTTCTCTAAACTTTATTGGGAAATACTTGTCCAGAAAGGTCTCACTAAAGCAATCCCTAGTAATAGAGCTACATTTGCACCTATATTCTCCTTACACATGGTGTACATGATATGAGCCAAATCTTTTAGCTTGTATGATGCCAACTCAACCCGATAATTCCTAGAAACCTGCATGACCTAGAAGATCTTCTTGATCTCATCTAAGAAATTTTGGGGATCCTCATTAATTTGTGATCCTAAAAACTTAGGAGGATTCATCCTAACAAAGTCACAGACCCTTGATGTTGCTGATCCACCAATTGCATTCACAGAAGCATGAACCCAATTGTTCTTGTTGGTGAAACGCTGAGCTAACACGACAGTGATGATTTTTCTAAAAAACATTATAGCTTCCATCTCATTAGATGTGGCGCATTCACAACCCATAAAAGGACTGACTTAGTGAATATTTACATCCTTGGCCTCTTAAGCTAAGCGCTCTAATACTAAGTTTGTCCGCAAGGCTACCCTCCGAGAAGACGGACACGGAAACCTAGGACCACAATGATCCCAAGCTAACCCAAACTACCATGATCATGAATAATACTAAAGATTAATAAAAACTGAATGCGGAAGTAAATATACTAAAATGAAAAGAGGGAATAAACTATTATGACACAGCTTATAAATATTTTATAGAGTGCTGAGTTAATACAAAGAGTATTAACTCAACACTAAGTGAAAATAACAATGTTGAAAATTAGCTAAACTGAGAAGAACTAGTGGGAAGTTCCTAGCTTAGTTAGAAAAAGTAATAAAGAATAAAAGGACTGCAAAAGACGCAATGAGTATTGTCCTCGGAGGGATGAGGGACTAACCACTAATGCTGAACTGAGACAAAAATTAGTCTAAGGGCGATAGGGATGATGAACAACTGATGCCTAATAACGAGAAGTATAGCGCATGTATGTGTTATTACTGAGCTACTCAGCATGTCGGATAGAGAAAGCAGAAACAAAGAAACATAACTGAATAAGCATAATAAGCACGTATTATAATCTAAACCATTGATATATTTGAATTCTGAGATAAGGATGCAATGACTAAATCTAGGACATACTGAAGATTGAATACCTAATTGACAGTAAATATGTAATGCATTAGAGAGTTGACTGAAACGATGGGAGTACTAATAACTGCATAACCAACCACATGAGATTAATGTGGGGTTCGATGTATACGCCCCATAAACGGGCCAATAACACTGCCAGAGGTATAAAGGTATGTGGCATGATCATAAATTGTTTTCTACAAAGGGCACTGTAACCTACTTGGCTAGTAAATCTGGACTAATTGGGTATGTTGAACCCTAGGTCCACCACTCGGTCTGATGCTACTCCCAATGAAGTATGAGTAACTGATTATGATTCGTTTCGTAAAACTGGATCGCTCAATAATAAAACATACAAATTTAGAATGAAACAAACTTAATGTAATGATGATGCATTAATCACAAGGCTGTAGATCTAAGTAAGTGAAAATATCTGACCTAGCAAGTGTAATCAGAAATACAGAAATACATATCTAGGGTTCTGAAAGTTATGCAATAAGTTTGAGCAATAACATTATAATCCAATGTAAGATAACTAATAAAATTCACGGAAGTTCTGTCGAAATTCTGAAACAATAGGTCTAATAATGTTAATATGAAAATCAAGACTTGATTGAAAATAGGGATGTAAATGGGGGAAGAAACCCGCTAGTAAATCTCACATACATGGTGATGAAGTCACGGGAACACTTAGATTTCGGGCGGAAACCTTGTTGCATTCTTGTCGCGAAATATAGCACTTCGCCGGTTCTTGAACTCTTTCTCCTTTTTGATTATATTTTCTATGTTTTGATTAATAATTTGACCTAGGTAAGTTTTAGTTATGGTCTATGAATAAAATACTAAAATCTGATGGACTTCGGGTCAAACTATGTATCGTAAGATTTAAATGAAGTGGAAAAAGCCCAAAAAGACCTAAGTTAATTGTTGTCGGACCCAAATGCGACCTGGACTGCACGGTCGTGTTTCGTTACATAGGGTTTTTTGGGTGGTTGACAAGCCTTTACTTAAATGGGCATTACTTTATAGGAGGTGTGATTTTAACAAGGTCGGTGGCTAGAAACTAATTCATTATCGATCTTGTCGATATATATAGGACACATGAATTCATTTTGTGCTAAAAGCTATAACAATTGAAGTTTACCAAAAAATTTCCACCTTAACTGGCTGCTAATCTCCACCTACACAGACTATGGACGTAGACGGAATGACACTTGGTTGGTCAATCTGGTTCATGTCAAAGAGTGGATAAATGAGGTGTTGATAACCAAACATAGACTCGGGACCGTAGGTACATTCGCGATCAAGAGTTTGTCAAGTTTTTGTGGTCTGAGTTTTGGGGGTTTCATACTCAAACTCTAGATGTCCCAGTACGGCCGTGGGTCGGATACGGTACAGCGATGGTAACGTGATGCACTTGTAGTTTCTGAAAAGCAGTATTTTTTGTTTTGTTTTGGATACGGGATGTTACAGTGTTGGTAAAGGTCAAATTACAAGAACTAATTGATAAAGTATTCTTGATTTTAAATTCTACATCTAAAAGTAGGACATTTAACAAAGTAAAGGTTAAATGGTCAAAGTCACACTTATTTATCGGATATTAGGTTTGATAACCACTTAAACGAAACCATATATGTATTAAAACACAATCATTTAAGAAATGATTACATCAGCTGTGCATCCCTAAATTATATATATAATATATATATATATATATATTATATATATAATTATTTATTCTAATGTATAGATATAAGCGAAATTCCTAGTTCCACTTAGTGCGCCACAACAAAAAACATTCCCTTTTAAGTTATTTAGTGTACCAAATGAGCGGCTTTACCGTATAAACGGCGGCGTTGCCACAGGGACAGTTAAATATGGATTCAGAACTGCATTCGTCGTCGCGTTCTCTGAGTCGTGTTCTTCGGGTGGAGGAAGAGCGAGCCGGTGAGCGAGGCGCTGCCGCCGCGCCGCAGAAGGCGCCGGATGGCGGCGCAGGCGGCGTGCGACGGCGACGCAGAATGGGCCGGGCGCAGACGCCGGCGCGCGGCGCCGCCGCCGAGGGCGACGCCGGCGCCGACGACAGCGACGACGAGCAGCCGCGCCGGCGGCAGCCGCGCCGGCGGCAGGGGGAGACCGGGGCGCCCATCGAACTCACTAACTTCACAAATTTTCCAAACCATAGTACCGTTCCACAGCACGATCAGCAACCAGACGGCTCCATCAACCGTTTCAAGAATCCTAGCAGATGGCCAATTGAGTTATCTGTCCCTTGCTCAGCGACGTGATATAGCCGCTCCACCAAGAACCACGGCGATCAAGAGGTCGATACATAGCGAGACCAGACTACCGCGCCCTCAGGTGCTAAATAGCTATCGCCGACTGAGCTACTAAAGGCATTGACGGGCCTGGTTGCACTTAACTGAGGAGACAGTTGAAACAGGATACTTCAGGGTGCTATGGAGAAGGAAAGGATGGAGGATACTAGAAGGCGGAGAAGTGGGGAGAAGGGGGGGTGGGGCAATGAGACCATGAGAAGGAAGGGGGTTCGTTTACGACCCTATCGTTCAGAGGTTATTTTCCCCTATGCCCAGAGGGACGGTGTCCGAGCGGAATGGTGGCGCCGGAGACAGGCGCGCGGAGACGGCGGCGGCGGCGCCGGCGCAGGCGGAGGCGGCGGGGAGGCGGGGCACACACGAGAGGGCGGAGCCGGGCGCCGCCAGACGGCGGAGCCGGAGAAGGGGCGAAGAGAGGCGACCGGTGCCCGCTGAACCACCTGGACCCACTAGTTTAGCCAACTACCCACCGTTTTCGCTATCATAGCACCCGGGTCTCCACAAAGACCCCCCGAGGCTCCTAGCGGAACAGCTGGAGGATCACTCCAACAAGACAATCACACACGATTCAAACAACAAGCTGAACGCACGAAGAAGCTCTCAGAGCCCTAATAGAAACGACCTTGTGGCATTCCATATTCCAAGGTATCGCGCCCCTTTAACCATTAAGCGTCGTCTGAGACGGAATCCAGACGTGCTATTTAGGTTGCGACACAGTAGGTGGCCGGACCGATAGCGTGTGCGGGGTGGCGTGAGTGAATGGCGTGGGGGGCAGAGTGAGGAGTGCGGCGGGCAAGTGGAACGTAGGCGTGATGACACGACATGATACAGTAAAGCGAATCTTTTACAGTAGACGATTACAAAATTCTGACCTATCCACCAAAAACGTGTTTCTCCCTGGGCGTTTTGATGGATGCAAAGACCATCCGAGAAAGAGGACGGTTTCGGCGAACCTAGATAGCCGCCGAATAGCGTTATCATGTAACGCGTATGCTGCGTTCACGCGGGCGTGCACGAAAACCGAGGAAGCCTAAGTAAGCGGGCATAAAGAGTCAGCGAACAGCATCAGATTGGGGGGGGGGGGTGGAGGTAGGGTAAGGTGTAGGTGATGATGTGGACGAAGGACGAAAGAATGTGGAGCAAAGGGGTTTGTAAGATCTATTTTGTCCTCTCTCCTCCGACTTCCCAAACCGACCCTCCTCAACTCGCCGTGCTTGGAATATCCCTCACCTTTAGCGCCCCATTCGACATATTTGACCGCTTTAGCACCTACCCTAATCTCTCTCTCCGCTCGTCCCTTCATCTTACCCCTACACTCCTCGTCCTCCGTATCTCACTAACCCCCAAAAATCTTAAACTTGTTGTTACTCAAACCCTTCCCTTTAACACTCTCCGTATCCACTCCCCAACCTCTCAATCGATTCCCCTATAAATACTCCGCACCCTACATATCTCGTCTCAACGACACCTTACCCTTAGCTTCAAGGATACTATAGTCTCCAATCATGCTATCTTTCGGCACCTCCTACTCTCTCTTTAACCACTGCCAACTTTTTTTGCACCTATTCGACCCGACTGCCCTCTTCTGTCAATTTTCTCTCTCCCTTGTAGACCTTCCTAGTCCGGCACCATTTTACCCTCCTTTCTCTACTCGAGTCTCTGGTCCCTCCCTCATACAATCCCCCACACCCTTTTGCTCCGTCTTCCAGCCTATCGCCTCCTTAATTCTCCGCCATCCGCCGGCGAATACGCCGTCCGCCGGCGTCTCCTCCTTCTGCTCCTCCTCTCCTCCTCCTCCGTCTCCTCCTCTCTCTACTCCTTCGCTTCTTCTCGTCTTCTGTACCAATTAATTAAGTGTTATACGTTTTCTCCTTTTGAGTGGTTCACTGATAAGAAGACACACGCATTTTGGGACTTAATTTTTCCGATTTTTTGTTTCATTATACTGTCACGCATCCTTGTAGGATTTGTACTATTATAATTTATACTTATGATATTGATTGTCTTTTACTAAATTTTACACATGTTATTTATGTTTCTTACAGTTATTTGTTTATATGATTTTTGTTTTGTCATAATAATGTCATATCAAAAGGGGCAAAAAATAAAAATTTCAAATGATAAAACTAGCAATTAATTCTAATTATATGATATTACAAAATGACTATTTCCTTAGCCAATTATTTCTTTTAAATTTTTTTCCAATAAAAAAAAATTTCAATTACTTCGCTTTATCCTGTTCAAGATCCTTACTGTTTTGTTTGCTGCACAACTTCGATTCTAAAACTCTAATCATAACTTATACATTCCGAATGGATTTTGAAGATGATATTTTAATTTAAAAACAATAATGACTACATTTATTACTATCTTGTTAGGTATTAATATGAATAATTAAATATGTTGAAGAAAGAATTTGAACAATGAAGAAAATTGAGAAAAATCTTTATTTGAATCTCGGACTAAAAGACATTATGGAACCATGGTAAAGTGAATTATGTAAACTTGGAAAAAATAGTGTTATGATTTTTATTTTACTTTTTTTTCTATAATATAACACAGTGTAAACTAGAGATGAATACGCGCTGAAAAGTTGTCAATGTAGGACCTCTCTGATAAATTTTAGTGGAAGTTTTGTAACTTTTTTTTAAAACTTTATGAAAAGTTGTGGACATTCATATAAGAGGTGCAACTTTTATGAAAGTTTGTACCCTGTATGGAAAGATTGTGACCTTTCAAAAAAGTACGTACTTTTTGAAGAGTTTGTGACCTTTTCAGCAAGGTAAAATTTTCAATTTGTTCACACAACCATTTAATAGCTAACAATAGAAGGTTTCCTCTCATTTTAAATAACAAAATTGGACAGTCTTTTTATGAATAGTTAAATATTGATTCAGAATTTTCTTCCACATAATTAATATTGTGTATTTTGCTCCATTGACTTGCTCACTAACAGGACAAAATCGACATTCAGTTGGATCGATTTTTTTGTTTTTTGTTTCATCGATGTATAGATCCTGATATGTTTTTTTTTTATAGTCATGAATTTATGGTTATGTAACTATGTGATGTTTTGGGTTTGGTACAGAAAGTTTTACATAGTGTTTGTGGTTGGTTTGTGTTTTGCGAAAGGTTATGCGGTTATCAACGTCCCAGTGTTAGTACAAACATAATGTAATTTCAAAAACTCTGAATCACAAAAACTTTTACAAAATAGATTTATGTACAATATTTCCAAAGGAAATCTTTTCATCTACAAGCAATCAAGCCTAAGAATTTATATGATCATTATTTTGTGAACATAATAGGTTAATGATTATAGGAATTAAAAAAATGAAAGCAAGTCAACTAATAGAATTGAAACTAGTAAATAATTATAATTATATGATACACAATGATGACTATTCTCTCACACCAAAGTACTTTTTTTAGAACTTTTTTCCCATTATCCAATACGTCTCTTTCATAGTTTTCAAGGATCCTTATTATTTTTTTTTTGCACAACTTCAATTCCGAAACATTATCATAACTATGTTACATATCAAATTTTGATTTAGGAAGATTTCATCTGAATTTTCAAACACATAATTACTACATATTACCTATTGATATGATTATGAAACCTTTTGCTCTTGATAAACACATTATTTTTATAAATACATTTTTACAAAAAATATTTATTATTTAGACTGGAATTTATAGTTTGATACTAAACAATATTGACAGAAGAAATTTATTGATCCTAATTAAAGACACATGTAACACGGTAACATAAAATTACGCTAAACAAAGGAAAAATAGTGCTATCATTGTATTTTACCTTTTCTTTAATAGAAAACAAATGATATACTTAGAATTTAATAGTCCTCTATATCTTGAAATCAGATGACTATCACACTAGACAGAAAACCTCACAATCACAAAAAAAAAATTTGATGATTTTAAATAACATATTCTAACCGAGCAAGCGCGAGCCCATTATACGTTGTATTAAAAAAAAGATGTCGAGGAAATGTCCCCGTGAATAAAGGTTTTCAGTTATGTGAACTAAAATAATATTAGTTTAAAATTTTAGGGGGTTACTATTTTTGGATAAAAACTATATAGGATCATGGAAATAATTAATGGGTCATTTGTTAAAAGATTCACCCAAATCTCCCATCTCCAACGGCCTTGAATTGATAAATATCGACTTGTCCTCGAACTCTACCCTATTAAGTTGAATTATGTTGTAGATTATAGATAAATCAAGTCAAAATTTAGTTAAGAAGTGGTAATCTTATGATAAACTCGGACATTTTTTTATTTTGATGTTTGACCATAGGAGGTCGATCTCATTTTCTCTTTTTGATATTTTGACCTCCGGAGGTCCGTTTTTTTTATCAAAACAATTAATGTCAAACAACCCAAAGAATCCAAATAAGGTATTTTAAAATAAAAGCTCATCCAACAGGAAGAATAAAAATAAGCTATTTTAAGATAAAACTTATTACAACAAAAAATAATAAAATCTTTTCGACATGTATATTAAACTAGTCCAAACAATAAACTAATACAAGTTCAAAATAAACTAAAATACGATCAAAGAATTACAAATATAGGGGAAGTCTAACATGTCGAATTGATACAATTACTCCTTCGCACACTCATTCTCATTTCAGACTTATCATTCTAATCACCTCAGTTCTCCTATCAGACTTATAATTATCATCACCCTCCTGAGAAGATCCATCACTGCTGCCGGAAATGGCGGAAGAATATTTCCTAATTAAAAAGAAAAGTTGGGGTCTGGAAAAAAATGTCACTTGTTTAGCCAATGCTTAAGTTTGAACATCTGGACAGTAATTCCTATACGAAATTCAAAATAAGAAATGTTATCAAAAATTGCTTATGATGTAATTATTTTTGTCCGTAAGTATTTATAAGTAATGTATAAAAATTGTGCCGTAAAACTACCGTATGTTCCCCCTCATTGGTTAAGATCTAAGAGGAACCTGGGGTTCTGTGCTTTTTCAATTCTATAAATGTGAATTACATGTTACATGAAGAACATCCAATCAATATTTAATGAAAATTTTGAAAGATCTTTGATTTCTTTCACCGACAAAGAGACTCAGAATGTAGCAATTAAAAAACTATTAAGAGTATTTTTTCCTAAAGCCCGCATTTGTTATTATTTTTCTCAAAAATTTCACACGTCACAGCACCAAGTTCAGAAACCCTACCTTCTAATTGTCCACATTAAAAGATACAGAACAATACATTTAATAGACAATAGTGCCGCAAGTTATGGTGATCTGTAGATACTGGTTGGTGTACTATAAATTTGCAAGAGGTGCATTGAGAGAATTAATATGTATTCTCTTATAGCATATAGAGACAATAAAAAGAAGCAACCTGATATTTTCTTGAGTTGAGGTTTTCAGCCTTCTGTATTTCAATCTACTGGCTTGTAGTTTCACCACTCAACTTCAGATGCACAAATTGAATAGAATTTTTAGTTGAGAGTCACTAACTGATCCACTCATATTCTTTTTTTATAAAGTATTTCCCTGTGACATCCCCATTAGATGCAATTAATTTTTAATAACATTTTTATCAAAACCAAAAAGATTTGGGTACGAAAATTATAAGTGCCCCACTATTGTTAAACGGAACCACTACCAACAAAAGAAGACTTTTTAGTGGCTTTTAATGTTAATTTTAGAGGCAATTTGTAAGTATCACAAAAACTTTTAGCTGCATTTAATCTCATTTTCATGCAACCAGTGTCACTTAAGGATTTATGAATTATATAGGTGTTCGGTTAAAGCCATAATATTGCCATAAAGCTTTCATATTTATAATAAACTAGGTAAATTACCCGTGCGAACTGTATTTTTATTAAACCCATTGATCATTCGGTAATATTCGAATTTACGATTATACACTGCATTGTCAAGATCTCTATCTTAAGTCATCAAAAATTTTAGAAGTGCTATATTTTCTTTTTGATTTTTATAATAAAATTACGAGTCATAGAGATATTTTAATATAGAAAGAAGGCTAAGAAATGCTCCATGAAATAGTGTGTCACAGTAATAAAAATTTGTAACTTCCAAGAACTTATAAAGAACCATATCATCATAAATAAGAGGACCAAAATCCTCGAGAAGAACACTTCCATGTAAAGTGGGAACATCACATCTCTGCAATAAACTCATAACTATTAAAATGGAGGACCTTCGTAATCCTTTTCTTATGACCCTAAAATAGTTTAATTAGTATCATAAATATTTCCTTATCGACATAGAATAGTCTTTACTATTCCTTAGGTTTCATATCATCACCCAACCCAACTTATTTGGAATCGAACCATAATTATTGTTTATGGTTATGTTATGCAGTTTCCAAATCCTTATGTCATTATCATAAGATCAGTTAACGACTCATTCATAATTTGATATTCTAAACAAAAAATTTTACACATAACATATTCAAATCTCAAAGAATAATTTTCTGAGTGCTTGTACTCATAAGTATCCAGATAGAATAATAAACAAAACCTTACTTTCCTTATAATCAAGAAAAAAATGCATGTTGCTTAAAATATTTTTAAAAAATATAGTTTGTCGCTATATATCCCATCAACATTGAATCTAATGACAATTAATTTTTGTAGGTAAAATCTTTAGTACTCTTAGTTTATGTGCATATTAATTGATGATAAAAAAAATATTTTTTTGGTGTATTTTGGACATTTGTTAGTTTCAACTAATCTTAATCTGTTATTTTGCCTAAAAAGATGAGAAGAAGAAATATGACAAATTAGTTAACTTGAGATAAAAGAAGTGAATTGATTGTCTGTATACTAATATTCTAGAAAGGGTGCAATGGCATATAAAAAGTTTGGTACCTAAGATGAGATCCTCAAAAAATATACTATTGGCAAACGAGAGCAATTTGTTTGGTTCTTTTAACAACTCAGCTTGTATTGTATTAGTTAATCATATATTTATTAATTTTTATGCTATCAAATATCGCACCCACCCACACGAATTTCACAAAAAAGTATACAAATAAAACTTTAGAAATAGATAAATAGAATAAATTTTTCGATCATCCCTCACTGGAATTTTAACAAAATTTTTTTAAAAAAGACACCAGAATAGAAAAACAAATTGCACTTGATACCATAGTTACTATGACTTACGGTAAAAGCTTAAACTTCCATTAGATGGAGTAAGAAATTTTTGAGGAATGAAAACACTACATAAGAAGCTAATTAATGTATTGTTAAATTCATCTCCCGACGAGAAAAAACCTACAATAACAGTCGCAAAATAAATTTTTTGATATTAAATACCAAATATTAATCATTGAACATTTCAAACATATTATGAGGTTATGATGAGAGGTGCAAGAGTAATAATTCATATTGCGATTAAATTTTTCTTTGTTTTATATGAAGAACTATTGGATGGAAATAAATAGAAGACACTTTTCAATCATCCTGAAAAAAGTCTAACAAATTTAAAAAAGTTCACAAAACTAAAAACTGTAAAAAGAAATGTCTAGTTACATGAATAACTATGATTTATAGTAAATATTAATCTCTTGAAGTAGAAGGAAGAAATTTTATGGAATGAAACAAACTTCAATAACATAATGATGTATTTCAATTCGAAACCTATAATGAAAAACCCCTAAAGATAATAGTGGCAGCAAATCCTTTTATTTATATAAAAACAAAAATAGAAGTGGAGTCACAAATCTTGAAAAGTGCACCCTTCGAAAGTTCTACAACCTTACATAAAAGTCACAATTTTTCATAACAGTCGCAACCCTTCCTAAAAATCATAACTCTTCCTAAGGTCGCAACTTTTCATCCAAGTCGCAATGTTTCGAAAGGGAACTGCTACTTTTGATAATAAATAAAATAAAGGGTAACTTCTTATTTTGGTGCGCTACGTATGTGGGCCTAGTGTTTATCTTTTATATATTATGTATGTTCCGAATAAAGTGATTAATTTCAAATTAATTTGACATTTTGCATTAAGCAGTTTTCAAACTTTCAAATTAATGGGTCAAAATATGTTCAATCTATTATTTAATATTTAAATTAAAATTTAATTACTTTTTATAGATTTTGTATGTTAAATATTAATTCAACTTTGCAGTTGAAAGCTCCACTTATACTTATATATTATATAGTATATAATATAAATATATATTATATATACTGCCTAAATGTGGGACTTATTTAAGTGGAATTATTGGAAGAATTATAAAATGACTATGAATTACCCTCATTCATATTATAACTAGAGTAACAAATTAAAAAATAGTAACAGAACAGAAATAACCCAACTCAAACAACGTCAAGAAAGAATAATTAACTTAATGCATCACTTTCTTATCGTCAAGAGGTTAAAAAAAGAATTACACCTAGATTGTGTTCAAGTATCAAAACGAAATAAAAAAAAAAAGATTCATTCATAACAATTATAAACAAGAACTTGAGTCCGGAAGTATTACAACTTGACTCACTATCATATGTAATATAGGAGTGATAGTCGAGGAACTTGTAGTGCTACCAGAATAAAGTAGAAAGATAAGTCGATTCAAACAATCAATTTAATTTACTAAATTTAACAGTATTAATAAAATAAAGGGACCATAATGAAAAGTTTTACAGATAAATGATAGACAAGACTGATAAAATAAAATCGAAAGAAAACAAGTAAAGAAGAATAAGGACGGAGTGATTTACAAAAATCAGGAACGATAAATGCCTGTGAGCAATGTTATTGTATTTCTTCATGTTTCACTTTTGGGATCGACAACCTAGTAAAAATCATCACCTTAGGATGAAAAGAATTTATTGCAAAGCTAATATTAATAACCTAAGTTTAAATTTTAAATCAGTACCCTCTCTAGTAGGGCTTTCATGAGTTGTTCCTCTCAGCACACTGCCATGAGTTTTTTTCCTCACGTGCCTTGCTTTATTCAACTTCTCTTCATCAATGTACTTAAAATATTTGGATTAAAATTTGTCAACGATAATGTTATTAAGTTTATGTGAAAAGTACAGATCAGCGTACGAAACTTAAGACCCTTTTAACAGTTTTTATTTTAATTTATAGCGTCAATTTATCCTAATTGGTAAAAAATATAGGCTTAAGGTTTATCCTTGTGTGTACCTCATCAAGCCTGAAAAGTGATTTGTCTTCATCCACGTCTTTAACTCCAATCACATGTCCTTTGAATTTACCGTTAGTTTTGCACATTAGTACATCATTTTTACTTTTAGCATAAAAGATTAAGTATATAAATGGACAAAATTATAACGAACACCTTTTGGCTGTTGAGTTCGGCCTGTTAATTTGAATGAAACTTACAACAGGTGAAAGTCGCCAAAAAAGTTGTCAAGAACCGTATCCAATTGCTCTAATTTCGTAATGTTAGCATTTTGTAGATTATGATTTTTCTGTGCTATACAGAAAATAGTTAATCCGCATCATGTTCCATGTTTATCTTCACTTGATATTCATCTTCTCTTGGAATTTAACTTTGCATCAGCAATCAGGAACAAAGAAGCAGTTAACTTACCCGAACGTACATTGACTATGAACCTTATGTGGAGTGGAAAAGAATCCAACTCTATTGCGCTCTTCGAAGATTTCTACTGCTGCATTGGTTGAAAGGTTGTAAAATGTCACGCATAATTTCCACAACTACTTGAGGCAACGACTTACAATATCATGACCCGAATCTTGAAACTAGCTTGTCCTCTTGTTGCAGTTCCAGTGTTTCTCTGGATCAATGACAAACAGGAGTATTAAGGTTTATTAAGGTAATAATACTATAGATACGTCGTTTCATGGAAGATGTACTCACTTAAGGACAATAGCGTTGAATCAACGAAACCACACAAAGAATATAGTGTGCGCACTAAACTGGAAGTCCCCCAGATCTTAGGTACCAATTTGCCTCAAAAAATAGAGACAGACCAGATTTGCTTTCGACTGAAAGGAATCTGCGACTATCATAGGCAATGGATTGCAAACAGAGAAAAAAGTGGGCCATCCATATTGCCGGATAGGGAAAAAAGAAGAACATTGGGAAAACAAAAATCAAGTGGATCAGATAAGCCTCACTCGCACCGACATCATTAAGTAAGGGCCGTAAGGAATTTCAAGTCACTATCAAAGTTGGGGAGTAAATCCTCCTCCAAGGTATGATCACAAAAGATAAGAAATCCCGAAAAAGATTGTTTTGCTATTGTACAGTTGAGCATAACACAATTTAATGTATACTACTATTTACTCATCTGATTTCCATCTCTTAGATCAATTCTCTATTGGATGTACTGTAATACGTCATCAAACAATATAGAGTTTTTGTATTTTTACAAGTCATTTCGGGCCACTCATTGAGCAATTATTCAAGTCACATTCCATTTTAGCACATCCCATGCAATGAAAATAAACATGAGGCTTTAACATATGATCCTATATCTGATGTTTCAAAAATCAAACTTGTAGCTAAGCTACAAGTTCTATCTTTTGTTTATAATTACCGATATCCCTGTGACCTGATAAAGAAAATTCCTCCCCAACCTATAGATACACACAAGTGTAAAGCAAAAGTTACTATCGATGTGATAAAATATCGTTTGAACACTATGCAATAAACCACAAAATTTCACCAACAATCATATTTGAGCATGGCAATATGAACCTCTAGAATTTCAATAGGCGCAACTAACAGTCCAATATATGATTCCATGAACAGATAACAAGTGAGAGATAGAGTTGTGAAACTAATACTAACAACAAAACATCTAAAAGAGTGTTACATGCCTCTTGCTTCTATCTGACAATTAAATTTAAATTCTCACTCAAAGTATCATTAAGCTAAAGTAGACAGACCTACTAGCCTTCAGTAATTATTATTTTTACTTCAATTTTTTTTCATGATATCTCACCAATCTCACGTGTTCACCTATGATATAACATTCCACTTCCATGCAGAAAGTGCATCAATAACCAGACTTGGAGTGTCATGATCCAATGTACATCCTAGAAGTTAGGGGGGCATCCTTCACTAGGAACATGGGGTCCTTGAACCTCTACAGAAGTCTTATCAAGACCTTAGAACACTTATCATGCATAATATGAAAGTAGTGGAGCGCAATTAAACTTTTCTTTCAAACATAATGCGGAATCATTTATAAGACTTCTAACATACGTCCTCAAAACAATCTATGACATCATACACAATATTCCCTTGGGTCACAGCCCATAAAAGTCTAAACTAGAAAGAACATAAAATACAACATAGTCAGTTGTCCTCGTCCTCGGAATGCTAATGAGGATTCACTAATTTTCACTTCTTGAAAGCCTTGGAAACTCTTACCCTTCCAAAGAAACTCAATCTTCTGATACCCTACTCTGATCAATAAAATCGATCGCAACTTGACATCCGATCAATCAATATTGTCAAATAATCTTTTATTTTATCCCTAATTTTCAGTGCATTAAAATATTTTATCAGCCCTTCCTTTATTCAAAAACATAACTTCGATAGAGAGGGCTTCAAGATATTAAATTTCAGAATCTGTGGATTTCGACCATCTAAACATAACAATCATGTAACTCAGGAACTTCACCATATCACTCATTTTTAGTCAGCACCATTAAAATTCTATCTATCAAATAAAAATCATCCTCACCGACCTCCCACAAAGATTGGACTGCAATCAAGCCAACTTCACTGAGGCGTTTCCTTTCTTCAGTGCTTTAGCTATTTCCCATTTTACAAGTATGCCTAATATATCGAGCAAACCCATTTGTAGACACTCATATACTATAACCAAATTCCTAAAATTTTATACCAACTAATGGGTGGGGGTATCAGGTTAGTTTTCTCAAATGCAGTGTAGAGTTAAGTCTGGTTCCCCTCGCAATAACTAATCTAATATTTTTTATATATACATAATACATTAAACCTAAAATTCATTATCTATATTATATATAAAACATTCTATAAAAACCTATCACATAACAAAATCTATTACATCAAAATTAACTAAGAACTCATTGAATTCAATCCACCCGTAGTAAAATTGAAGAAGCAAGATTGACTCTCTACTCTACATCGTAATTAATAATTTCTCATAACCCTCTAGTAATCATCGTTATGAAATTATTATCTACTCACAATTTTGTTCCCATGATAATCAATCTTTAGAACAGAGAATCATACTTGTCCTTAAGCTTTTAAGAAACAAAATTTAAACAATTTCTAATCATTCTCTAGCCAACAATATATATTATATAGTAAGTCATGCTAACCTAATCAATAACCTCAAAAATTATCCGTCATTAGCCAATAATGGCCTAACATTTTACCTATAAAATTTTCAAGGAATGTAGTACAAAAGTTCCAAATTTCAATTTCAACAATGCCAAATTCCCTTTCCTAATACAACTATAAAGACCAAGAACCAACTAAAAATTACATCCATTCAATATATTCGACACTATAGTAGTAAAATATTCTTTCCAAAATTAGATTGTAATTTACAAAAAAACGTCCAGCAGAAAGACCCACAATTGATTTAGAAAAAAACGTACTGAAATGTCTTGCTCAGATACAAATATTCAAGTCAAAGTAACTGATAAACACAAACAAGATGATGAGAGGGGATAGAAGTTACTAGTGCTATCCACACAACCTTCCTTTTTGAATGCATCTTGAATGCAAACTCCTTTTGTAAGATGATATTATTATCAAATTAATCATTCTTGTAACTTTAAAACTCAAAAGGAAAGCAGATAGAATCATAAGGGAAAAAAGTACTATTCATCAATTATCTATACCTTTGCCTTGATTTATTTATTATGATGCAATAACTCGTTTCCACTTCTTTTTTGACCACGCCAAATACAAATGCAACATCAAATATTTTCCAATGTCATCAAGTAAGAACCATATGTTCAAGTGTTTTATAAGCATCAGAGCATTGTGGAAATCAAATCCAACCTGGAATCACACTAGGACATAAATATTGTGCATCCAAATCGATGCTTCCCCAACTTCCCAGCCATGTAACCTCGTATTGGCACACCTAGAATAGGAAACATATCCACATAATGTATCCATCTATTGTCTTCAATCAACAAAATTTACCATCAGATATCTAAAGAAAAGAATACTAATAAAGCCTCGGGAAAAACAGTTTCACTCAAACGATCCCACACCTTGGCCGGAAAAGGTTTTCCTTTTCTTTTGATAAATTGCTACAAATTTCGTTCCCGCAATAAAGTAATGTACTCTATAGGAAAATCAGACTGGTAAGACCTGTTATTCTTTCCCAAAGATGTAGTCCTCTCTATCATTTTGAGTGAATAAAATACCTTTTAATTGTTTTTTAATTAACAAACAACCAATTTATCACTGCTATATACAAAAACTAACTTTTGAGTTTGGCGACTTCCATCGAAGGAATCTCCAACTAAATGAAGCGCAAAATTGGTTCATATCCATGTCAGGATACTCAAAATTAAGATACTTTTGCAAACCGAAAATAAAAACTTCGCAAGCTTTTTTTGTCCACCTTTTGATCTTAAAAATGCTTCGGATTATACAAATATCATCTCTAAAGTACCTGACTTGAAACTCTTTTCCCTGCTCAATCCCCACCCCACTTATCACCATCATTTGGAACATCTACAGAGCATATTGTAAGTTTTGAACAGAAGTGACCCTCATAAATGAGGAAAAAATCAATTTCAAGCCCCAATTTCATTGATTGTAGAAGAAGCCACTCACTCCCATTCTAAACAACACGCTGTGAATGAAAAAAAAACTCTCCCCACTCTCCTCCTGGGCAACATTTAGCTTGAAATCCTAACTCTGTTGATTTAATAGAAGACTGAAACCATACCAAATAAGGGAATTTAGAATTCCACAGTAGAAATCAAACAATTTTGGCTATAAATTTGGAGGAAAAAATAGCAAGGGAGAAAAGCAAAATTTAGGTATATTCCCCTCAGCAAAACAGATAGCTTATGTTTGATCCGAAGAATTTATGCTTCAGATGAAGATAAATGTTTAGAACTTTTGCATCATCTACAAAAACACTATCCTCCCCAGGAGACCTGAAAGCTGATCAGTAGAAGTTTGTGTATAATGCAACATGCCTGACAATAAACACCTCAACTTCAAAGCCATCCTTAGGGTGAAATATTACTAAGATACTTTTAACAAAAATCTTTTGAAGAACTTTTTAAGAAACGACAAAATTTAAAAATTTTTTAGAAATAAAACATAAAACTAGTCTACAATAGAAATCTGAAAACAATTAAAGAATCAACAAAATATTTTCTTCAAATTTTTGTTTGACCCAACTTTTAATCATAAATTTTCCATAATAATTAGTTCCCCCCTCAAGTACTCAAGGTTGATGAATACATCCCACTCATAATGATAATGTTTACATATAATTCATAAAACCACGTGTCAGCAAACCAGTCAACACCAAACGACGCTCAGCCCTTCAAAAATTTCACACCTTTACGTAAAAGTCAAAACTTTTTACCAAGTGTCAACTCTTCTTAAAAGTTGCAACTCTTTATGAAGTCAAATTTCCTTCCAAAAGGCAATTTCCATTTACACTTTTTTAAACCCAACAATACTCTTTCCATCACTAAATTGTGGCCTTGAGGGTTTTTATTTAGTAGATCCCACAGACAGCAATCCTAATATGAGGTCTCAAATCCTTTTATTGGTTAAAAATTAAGGTTTTTCACCATTTTCATGAAAAGACTAAAAATAAAAATCTCCTATTTAGAATGCACAAACAATCTCTGTCAAAATTATACACTCTTTTTTGTTTCAAACCCATAAAATTTTGTTTGGAATTTTTACTGTCGCCCCTATTTTATAGATGGTTAGTTAGTGTCACGACCGAAATGAGTCATGAGTGTAACCCACACTTAACCTCCTATGTGAGAGAACAATAAATCCAACCCAAAATATCGTTATCATTAAGCTTATGAAATACTAATCCTAATGCGGAAGCTAAATCTAGAGTGTCAAGAACCAAAACTCTATTAAGTCTACTATATGGTATTTTTAAAACCTGAAAATCACTTATTAAGGACACCTAATCTTTCAGATACTTAGTCTAATAGTGTTTCACTACACCAAAAAAAATTAAAAATAGTTTTTTTTTTTTTTATGTCCTCAAATGTAATGACATCCATTTCATAACGAGAGAGTTCTTAAAGATCTTTAATGTAGCTCAACCTCGAACCAGATATCTGGTGACAGCTAGGGCTAGGACAATAAAGTCGCTGGTATATTCCCTGCATTCCATCACGGTAACCAAGGCAAACACTGTACTTTCATTACGGAAACTCTAATGAGTCTGTACATTCGCCAATAAAAAATAAAGCAATATAACTGAAACGTAATATAAAATCAATCTAAACACTTAGCCATGTACAAGTAACATGAGACAACATGAACTAGTGAAAATAACCCTAAAGTAAGTACACAATCAATCTCAATATCAAGCATACATATGGGGACTCATGCCTCCACACAACACTCATTTGGGAAATGGTTTCTTTGAAATTGAGTACATTAAGTTAATTCAAAAAAAATTTCCTTTCATGTTACCATGTCGGAGCATCACACTCAGATCCAATTATTCCGTGTTGAAAAGTGAAACTCCAATCCAATAATACTATGTCAAAAAGTGACACTCAAATCCATAATGATGTGTCGGAACATGATACTCTAATCCTTAATGTTGTGTTCGAACGTTACACTTTGATCCATAATAGCGATTGGATAGTGAATTATGATCCATTAATATTGTTAATGTAGCATTTATTATCACCACATTTTTCATAAGTTGTATTGACCATGTTGATATGTGTTGAAGAAAGCTTTGGAATAAGTGAATAAACATGTAATGAATGTTGAAATCTTATGAGTTGAAAGTGATGTTTGAGTTGCATTGTGTAAAAGGTCAAGAGGTTATGTTGATTTGAATTGTAAATCATGTTTTTATATGTTGTTTATTTGTCTGCTATTCTTGATTCTATTTATTCCTTTCAAAGAATTTTAACGTCATTCGGGGACGAATATTCCTAAAGGGGGGATAATGTAATACTCCGAAAGTATAAAGTATAATATAGAGCCTAACATCAGATTCTAAGAGTTGTAACACTGTTTTAAGGTCAAATATAATGTATATAAGTCATTAAAAACGACTTAGAATCAAAATGTCAAGGAACATCCATGACGTCCGGAAACTTGTTCAAGAGGTTCTAGCGTGCCTTATTCTATTTGAAAAGTTTGTAAGAGTCAAAAAATGATGAAATTTGGTAAAAATTTATCTTAACACACATTAAATTTTGTTTATATCTGAACGTCGGGGTACTACTCGCCAAGGACCAAACAAAGGGTCCTGTAGGAGGGTCGTTCCTGTTTGGCTAAAAGATGTCAAAAGACAGTGACATCAATGGTAGCCATCCAATGAGGCGTAGGCCAATCGACGGGGCGTCAATGGTACCTTAGTCAATTTCATGAGGGTTGGTGTGAAAGTCGCTGATCAAAATGACGGCTGTGCAGCACGAAGGACATGGCCGTAGACTGACCTATGACGCATAGGCCGGTCTCGTCGTCAGATCACTGTTTTGGCTTTCCACGTTTTTAATTAATTGATTCAAATTTATTAGATGGTTATTGAATTAGTTAGGGGGGTAAGGGCACATGGTCAATGAAGTTAGTTATGATAACTATTGATAAAGCCCCTGTAAAGTAATAAACTAAACCCAACTCAAATAATTCCAAGACCCAATTGTTCTTCAGCTTCTCTCCACAACATTAAAAGAACTCTCGATGAAGGCTGGGTAAGATCTAATGGTCTATCTTAAAGAAGGGTTCCTTCCAATTGATTTCAAAAAAGATGAGTTACAAGTGGGGTTTTCTTGCTATCAGAATTTGATCTTCTAAATTAATTTTTTATGGTTTATTTGATATTTTACTTAGATGTGATTCTATTATGTTCAATATTGATGTTTTTGTGGATTTGTCTAGTTTCTGAATTAGGTACATCATGAAATGTGACCTAATCCCTAGACCTAGGCTATGAATAGTGCTTGCATTGGTATGTAGTGATTCAATTGACTTTATAATCTTGTTGATTACTATGAATGCATGATATTACACCCCCATTGTTGAGTGGAAGTATGGTTGATGGAAAACCTTTGTATAGAGGGATGGTGAAGGGAGATAGAGTCGGTAATCTTTTGTGTCTCCATATCTTTTACTTCCAATTATGATACATGTGTTTTATTGTTGAAGTTATATTTGGAATATTACTTAGAATAATATTGATTCATGGTCTTGATGTGATATTGAATTGGGACAGTCTTGAATATGGACGTGTGGTTCTTGTCTAGGAGTAATGTACTATTGAGGGTAGTGGATTAATTCTCCTATGCAGTTTCATAATGTGAATTGGTAAATATTCTAACCTCACATGTGTGAATTTTAATTTGAAGGATAAGTACCATGCAATTCCTCTTGAGCTATGATGATGACTATATAATTGGAGATTCCTAGACCTGAACTTAGTATACTATTAATGAAAGAATTCCAAAAGTGGGCTTAGAGCTTAGGCACCGATTGAATAGAAAGAGGAGGGTCCCTGCCCACATAAGGAAGGTAGGATATTAAGTACTCATAGTTTGGAGAATATGATGCATGTAGCATAAAAGAAGGGTAGGAGTCTATTAATTGTACTCATAATATTGGAGATTATGATGCATGTAGCATACAACAGGGTCCCCCAACTAAGTTTTTCCTAGTGCTTGAACTATGTTGCCCCCATAGGGAAATACTAGTTAGTGGTTACAAATTAGCAAATACGTTCATGTTTTGATAGTTACCTTGGCAAGTAGTCAGCCTCTTTTTGTATAGTGGTTCCATGATGACACCGAATTCAATATTGCTTCAATGTTGTCTATGTCGGTGAAGGAAAGATGATCCCAAAAGGTAAAATGAAGAAATGAAGTGAACACTAACTAGGATGACCTAATTGGTTTAGCTTAGTCTAGGTAGAGGTATGGGACTCTACCTATACATTGCACAAGTTAGCCTTGAGGGAAGTCTTAGAAGGATTTTCTTCAGTATTATTGTGTTTATAAATGTAAATGATATGTAAATGATGATCTTACATGTTAATGACGTTATGTGATGTTTATTTCACTTATGAACATGTGTTTGGTCTCTATTGCTAAAGTATGATGATATTTACTTTTAATGATATAGTATGTTGAAGTAAGGTGGACCTTACTTATGGTTTTTGGTGGTTTCTGGGTGAGTTAGGTATGGGTCCTTACTTCGGTCACTTGGAACTGTGGACTTAAGGGGGTTCATGAGTAATGGGTTCCTTGGTTATGATATTGAACTCTTATACATGCTCTTGATCGACATTAAAAACTTGATGATAAAGTTGTCTGTTATGTGGCTTCAATTATGTGATAGCATATTGATTGACTAGTCTTGGTATTTGTATGTTGTTGACTTGCTGAATATGTTACTATTGTATTGATTGGTTCTTGAAGTGCATAACGCTTTCCAAGTAATTAGCATGCCCTATAACATACCCTTTTTAGAATTGATTTCTATGGTGTATTGTGGAGCATATGGTCCATATACAAGACATAGGGATGTGGCTAACCTGATTTCCCCCCTTTGTCCCCATATTTAGGTCCTCGTTGACAGGGTTCGTGGACACCATTTGAAGGAAAGTTGTCATTGCAATCGCCAAGTTGCGGTATGTCTTGAAGTCCGCGGATGATGGCCTTGTTATTGACTCTAGCTATGGTTCCCTGTGGTTATAGTCTAACGACACGATTATATCATTATTCGTTGTTTCGATATATATGTTGTAAGCCCTACGTGCATATCTTACATTGATGTAAGAGCTTGTTGTCCCGTTGTTGGACTCCATTAGATTGTTAATAGGAATATCCCCGTTCATGTGTGTGTGTGTGTGGAGGGTGTGTGTGTGTGTTTGTGTTTGTGAGTTTGTGTGAGTGGGCGCGCGCGTGCGTGGCGGTTTTTTTGTTTGTGTGTGTGTGTGTGTTCCACAAAAGATAGAGAAGGACTATGACAATCTTCTTATAAGAAGGGTCTATGTATATCGATAAATATATAATTAAGTGTAAGCGATAGAGTCTAGTAAACCTCCATGAAGTAGGGTAGAGGCAAGTTGTAACTTTTCCTCATTTTACGTTGAATATAATGATGAATGCTATAGCGCGCCTAATCTCTCTCGGAAGATAGACCGACGATGGGTCACATTATAGGGTGGGCGTACTTCCCAAATGGACATAATTCATACGAAATTTCTCGAACATCATCCTAAGTTAGAAGAAGAGGTTTTACCTTTGCATGCGCGAACACCCTATGTGACAATGCATAAGCATTACTTGGTTGTATCAGTATTAAATAGAATACTAAATTTGGCAACATTTTGAAAACACTCGACTGCTCAAATTACCTCTCATGCACTTCAACCCATTGTTCATCAGTGGGATCAAAAGTATCTTCAAAATCCACGCCAACCTTTTACTGTATTTTCTCATAGTTAATACCCTTGGATCTTGCATCGAATAGCCATTGTTGTGGAAGAATTAAGGCCATTTGTTGAAAAAGGAGGCAGAGATGATCGGATTGATTACCATAACTCGGCTCATTGTTGAGGGGATGGAAACCAGCTCTTAGACGTTAAGGGTTCCTACTTCAGACCCACTAGTATGGGGAACATTACTAGTTAGATATATGTTCTCAAACACCTTCTAGTGCATGGATGTCAGGAACCAAGGGATGTTTCAGCCCAAAGATCTTTGGAAGGTTACACCAGAACCTTCGACGAGCCAGAATTTTCATAGGTCCATTAGTAAAAAATTGATAGTTCATGAAACTTAATTTGCTTTAAAGTGAATATCATGCATTGCATACGGATATGTACTTCATGTGTTGCACTAATACAAGGACTAGTTATATTGCAAACCATGTAAGTGAGACAGTGAAATGTTTTAGTATAACCATTGAAAGAAAATAACTTTAAAAGGTTAATTCACAAGAAAAAGTCCTAGAACCAGAAACCTAGGCTCAAATACCAACATTTGTAGTGGACCCCCTTTCGGAAGAAGTACTACCCTTTAATGAAGAGACCTAATTTAATACTTGTGACATTCCAAGCTATAACAAGGGGATAATTAATTCTAATCTAGTAGCTGCAACTAGTTCATAAACCAAAAAAAAGGAAATAGTTAAGGATTTGCATCCTATCCTTTTTTAATTTATTTGAGTCATAATTGAAGTATTGCTGGCAAAATATCTTATTCGAAAATAATAAGCAATTAAAGTATGGATTCTTGAGTATATATCCCTCACACTTGTAAAGTGATAAAAAAAAAAAATTACAAACTTCCTGAGTAGACAAATTAAGGTTGGTTTTAGGCTTCAGACAATCATTCAAGTAGTAAATTTAGTATATTTCAATACTTGGGATTACAAACCCTAACAGAACCAAAACATTAAATAGTCATTTTAATATTACAAAACCATGGTTGACATGATCAAATTATCCCTCAAAGTTTTCACATTAAATTATACAACACATAGCTCATGTACAATCCAAGGTTATACAAAGTACAGATGCTTTTATGAAAATGTCGATTCTTTCCTCTAACATTCCCTACAGAGAAGAACAAGTATCACAACCCATATTGCTTTAGTGTTTGTGAACAACTATGGGTTATGGGGCCTTTAGAATTGTCAAGATACCTTTCTCAAGTCATGGGAAGCACAACTGAGATAATAAATAAAAGGAAAAAGGACACAGAATATAATCCTCGATGCGATTGTAAACGGATTATGGGTATACCCTTTGTTATACTTTATAGGGAAGTCAATACCCTTGCCATCAAATTTTGGTGTATATACCCGTTTATTAAAGGTGGTACACGTTTTTATATCATGACACTCACATGATTCGGCCTAGAATTAGCATCTTAAGCATTGAACTAGTGGCGGTATCTACGTTTCCAGACCTTTGTTCTTGCCATTTGTTGAACTGATTGTGTTGATTAGGGTTAGTATTATTGGGTCAGGGGTATTATGATATTTGAACGGTTTTCTCAGATACAATCCTGGTAGATTTTTAATTGGGCAGGAATTTCAAACAAAATCATGTGAGTGTTATGATAGAAAAAAACGGTACCACCACTAACTAAAAGGGTATATAGCTCCTAAAAAAGTTTGATGGCCAAGGTGGACTGTACAATCTAAAAGTATAATAGAAGGCGATGTATACACATACCATTACCAAAAGTGAGATATTGCCGGACATTGACAATCTAGTGAAGAGCCCATATAGGTCGTTAAGAATGAAGAATTGGGATACAATAGTGCATTTAAATGCCAAATATTGAGAAAATTGGGCAATAGATGAAAATGGCTAATGGGTTATTAGCCAATGTCTATATTGTTATACCCAAATAAGTAAACATTGGTAATATTAGAAATATTGTCTCTTAAAGGGTGTTAGCCCAATTGCTAAATATTAGTTGTTTAAGAAATTTACTTGCAATGAAGACCTAAGCTTAATAAGATATATTTTCTCTTAAAATTGCCACACCAAAAGTACTAGGTATTTAAGGTACAAGCCTAGTACCGAGCACATGTCATTAAAATGAATTATATAGATTACATAGTGTCCAAGACATAGTGAGGATCATTGGGATGAGACAATAATTAAACATTCCCAAATGAACCATAAATAAAATTTATTAGTAGGAAGGAAACAAACCCATGTGCAATACATGTGAACAATTTTCCAAAGGAGGGATCAACCCTAACCGAATTTGGTTAGGGTAGTTAGGGGGAAGAAAAACGTGCACAGGGACACACTCCAATGGCCTAACCTTTCTACCAATTCACACTAAACCTACTGACCTAAGTAACTAAATAACCTACGACTAACCCTAATTGGACCCATTAGTGAACCCTGACAACCTTGGACCAACAAAACCGTGTTGACACTAACTTAGACTACTAAAGAGACAAAACTTCGTACCTAGCTCTATGATGATCAAAAAGGTTAGTTATGTCCTAACAATAGGTACTTTATTAATTCATATTAGGGGTTAAATAATTAATTAAGTTTAGAAAATTAATTAACTAATTAAAAAATGCGAACAAGCTTCGAAAAAAAAAAGGAAATTTTCAAATTCAAGTTAAGAGAGATAGGACAACCTCAGTACCCATAACCTAGGATTGTCCAAAGAGTTAGTAAACGCGTCCTAAACACCTAGGGATACTTTACTAATTATCCTATACTACTTAGTAAATTAATTTAGAAACCTAATTACTAATTTAAGAGCAAAAACTGATTATTACAAGCCAATTTCCTCCAGCTTTCGATTTTAAAAAAAAGACACAAGCGTAGGCCGAACACTAGGATGGTTTTCGATGATTGGTCATGGTGCCTAATTACTTAAGTGTATTTAGTAATTACCTTAGGTATCACTAATAAGTAAATAAAAAATATTTAATTAACTAGTTTAAAATGATGTCGAAATGAAATCTTACACTAACCGTGTACACTCATAAAACATCCTAGTAATTAACCAGGATGGTCCAAAAGGGTTACTTTCGGGTTCAAGTGGGACTTAAGGGTAATTTCGTACGTACCTTAGTTACCCTAAAATTAATTAAATTAAGGATTTAATGTTTAATTTGAAAGTCAAAATGTTGATAAAAAATGATAGTCAACACCAATTTCCATATTTTAATTAAATGGTACGTTCTCCTATGTTTAGTCAACTTAGGAGGGCGTTTTTGGGTACCTGGTTACATTAGTTTATTAAATTAAAATTATTAAACCTAAGTGTATAATTAAATATAATCTTTAAAAAACTATAAATCACGTTAAATACACTAGTAAAAAAAAGGACGCAAAATAGTAAGCATAAGCGAGGAAAAAAAGAAAATTACATTGAATTCTCCTAGCCCGCACGATTCAAGGTTTCTCTAAGTTTTCATTGAAGATGTCTTCGTAGTAGTTTCTACTTAAATGTGGGTTTTATCTCATGGGAATTCTTTCTCCAAGAGGGCTTTTCAAACCATTGAATGAAAACTCATTAAAATGAGAAACTAGGGTTGTTTCCCAAGGGATATGTTTAAAGTGATCCCTCTCCCTAGTTATCGTGGTTTTCGGATCATTTAAGTATATAGATGTAATCTGAACAGATGTGTGGTAGGTGGGTTCTAACTTATTTTATAATTCTGATTTATTAATGATTAATGAGGGGGTCTATAGATGGATTCGGAGATGAGTGATTAGTTACACGGATTAAGGAATGACATAATGCCGAGTTTTGTATTCGAGAAATATGTAGTGGAAGTCTTAATGTTATAGGATTTTCATCAATGATTAATTATCAAGTTAATTGAAGCGTTAAAAACGGTTTCTTACAAAAAATAAAGTGTTACATGACCCCACATGTGAAAGTTTGGTTTATGCCAAACAAATTGACTTAGCAAAAACTATGTCCAAATATTATCTCCAAGAATGTTGTGAGTTATAATAACAAGAGTGGCTACCATTCTCTACATCAAGAGTCAACATGATTATGCAATCATGGGATGATTCCCAACATATACTTACCACACGAAACTTGTGAACGTATACGCATTGAATAAGTAGTTGAAAACTTTCATACAAGTAATCAAATCTAGTTCATGCAATCTTATAATGTCAAAAAATAACTTCATAAACTGGATCAACCAAGCATGAAGTTGTTCTTGTAGTTAAACAAAGATAAAAGTTCAAAGTGTAGTGAAAGTTGGAACTTATGCCAAATAAAGTGTCTACCAACAGTTATTTTCAACATAATGTCATAGAAGGCTATTGATTCCATGAAATATATTGAATGAGATTGCCTGCCTTATGAAATAAAGGACTAAACAAATCATCGTCTAAGAGTGATTGAATGAAAATGGCTATAATGTTATCTTTAAATAATTAAAATATTAGCTAATGGATAAGGATATACAAACTAAAACATGAATGAGTGTAACTTGGCTTGAGCTAATGAAAGTGAGCTGATGAAGTCATTTTTCAAATTTTCTAGGGGGCCAATTACTAATATTTGTGCCAATTATTATATAGCCAAGTACTTGAAATGACAATAAAAGAACATCTAAGGTAATATCAATGAATCACCAATCCAAATGCATGACAATAATTGGGAAAGTCCCAACATTCCCTAACCAAAGGAATATGAACATATGTATCAGATCATATTAAGTGGAAGTGTCATCGTCCATAAATGATGATATAGAAGCTACAAAGAAAGATAAGCATGTAAAGAGGAGTAATAACAAATAAAGATGTCTATGTTAAGAAAGTAGACAAGAATTGAGGGTATTCACACTAAGTGAGACAAGCCTCAGATAAACTAAGCTACGAGTGTTAAAAAAATACTGAGGTACTTATGACGATGTTAGGTAGAATATGTGTGCGACAAGTCTAATTACACAAGATGTTATGCAAGACGAACACATTTCATCAATGTAAATAAAAAGGATGAAGTCTATCAATAGTTAAGTCTCGTGTATATGAACTGTATTATATATAAAATATGTAGTTAATGAAATCAATGACCTGATCAATAGAGAATTCTTATGAAAGGTATTAAATAGTATAATGTAAAAAAATGACCCACTATAAGGCCCCAGGGGAAATCATTCCTAGTCCTTTGATTAGTTTAATCGATTCATTGTGGGGTATGGGACTACAATTAAATCATTGAAACTGTAAGTAAAAACATAGGCCAAACAGAATTATTGAACTAAAAAAAAAGAAGAAAAAAAAGGACGGAAAAAAATAATCTAAGATACAAAGAGGCTCTCGTTCCTAAGAGGATCCACATCTCAAAATCTTCGCCCGGGGGGGTTTGTCTTAAAATTATGTGGAATGATTCTAATATTTTTTAATCATATGTAAAAATGAGTGTGTGCATTAAAAAACATCATATTCAACCAACAATTCAAACTAACGATTTAGGGAAGTCTAGTCAACTAGGCTTTTAAGAAAAATAACAAAGTTGTTTAGGAGAGCTTTTCTTGATCATGAATGCCTTAGTGAATGTGTGAATACACACATACTTAAGACAAGTGGGTTACTAACCCTTACGATTACGTATTTTATTGGTTGCGGTCAGAGAGTAGCAGGTTGACGAAACTTGCAGCGGTTTGGACTTCAAGCCCGTTTCTCCAAACCATGTGGTAGTCATCATGATTGCGGGATTCTACAATTTAGTCTACCTTTAGTTTTGGACATAGCAATTGGATGTTGTCCTAGCGTTTCTGTTTTGCACCTTCATTTCGAAGGACTTTGTAATAAGGCAAGTTATGGCCAAAATTAATATATATCATCTTAGTTTGAATTGATTATTTAGTTAGATGATTTTCTCTATGTTGGAGCTTAGTATATGATTGATATCTAGTTTATAAAACTGATGAGTCTATGATACTGCATACAATAAAAAAATTTTAAAATTTCCAAAAATGTAACTAGATGAATGTTTTTTATGATGGAATGCAAATGAGGCTTTCTGCCACTGTGATAGGTCAACAACGTCGGTTGACGATCAAAATTCCAGAATTTATGGGTCGTGACAATAATGTGCGCGAGCTACACAGTGTCTTTAACGACATAAAGGATACCAACAACAAGCAAAGCAACAAGAATGTAACCACCCTGGGGTACCAAGAAGAATATTAATATATTACAAGCAGGTAAACAAACGTAAAAATACAAGTTACACTCGAACATAAATGCTTTATCATAGAAAAAAAATCCAAAAATAACTTCGCGAGTTTTCCAAACCGTAGAGGAACCACATTTAAGGTCGACCCTTGTTCTACTGGAGTCTAAAACCTTTAAAAAACAATTAAATAACTTCTTTTAAATCCTAGTATCTGAATATGTTGACAGCAAAACAGGATTTTCATCACAAGAATCTTATCTGTGCAAACACGAACATGCTCCCAAAAATAGTAATTTTGGCCAGCCTAGTACTCATGTTGCAACTTAGATTTGGAAAGGAAAACGAAAAAAAAATCAATTGTATATTTTCATTTTGTAGGTACATCTCTTATGTTTGAAAAGAATCAAGGATCACCGCAAAATATATTTTTGTAAAAAACGATTATCATCGCAACCCTAACACTTGCCCATACATGATTTCTAAATATTAAATCCTAGACAGAACCTTTTCCTATGTTGCGTCTCATAATGCGACTCCCATAATAAGCTAAATTAGTTCACACCTCAGTACCCCCTTCGAAGAGGACACAGAACCTTAGAACGACAAGTGATCCCATCTAACCTGCTGGCATGATCATGAGCATACTAAAGAAAAATACTGATTGAAAGAAGCTTAAATCATAATTAAAATGAATGATGGGGAAGACCCAGATTACTAGAACTAAGATAAATTAAAATCACTACTAGTTTCATACAAAAGACACATATAATCAACCCTATGCTGAACTAAGTAAAATGCCGGACTAGGCCCTAGCTAAGTCTAATAAAAACTAAAACTAAATAACTGATAAAACAGAAATAAACCCACATGACCTCTTGTCCTTGGAGGAATGAGACCTCACCACTGATTCTGCTCAACTTGGATAAGGAATTGATCTAAGCATGATCTAAATGTGAGAATACTAAAAAAAAACTAGTGGAAGCTAAATCGTATTAAAAGGAAAAGATAGGTAATACCCTATAGCAAAACTAAGATAAATGAAATATTTGACCTTAATACAACGAAGATATTACTCGACTCTAAGTTTCAATCTAAACCATGTCTGAAAATACCTCAACTGCCTAGAAACGTTTGGAAGGCCCCACCGTAAGTTAACGAAAACAAAAACGGACTAAAAAATACATCAAATTAAACTCATGCATATGTCCTCGAGAATGAGGAAACACATGATTCTGACTAGACTGGCGATCGGGAACTAATCTAAGTGTCTAAGTGTGATCTGATGATCTACAACCTACACACATAATTGAACAACACAAAAAACAAGGTATAGTATTCTCACATGTTACGAATTATGAGCTTACTAGATTGCAATGACAAAATTTATGACATTTTGAGACCTAATACTATCTGAAACTGTAAATATGACCAATGCAATAGATTCTGACAAACTTGGGGATACTAATTAAACGAAATGAAACCACATTAGCTAAGTGTGGAGACCGATGTAAATTTCCCATTGAGAGGATCCAAATTACCCTACTAGAGGTATAAAGGCATTCTGTCATAATCACTAAACCGATGCCTACAGAGGGGACTTACAACCTACTTGGATAGTAGTTTTCGGAATATTTGGGTACGTTAAACCCAAGTCCAACTTGGTATTATGCTACTACCAACGAATTTAGTAGTTAACTTATTATGACTGAGTTTCTGTAAATAGTGGATATCTCAAGCTGAGAATGCAACAGTTAATACTTGTAATAATGCATTAATAAATGAGGCATGTAAGACTTAATAACTAAAAATCTTACTTGGCATGTGTAATTCAAGAACTAAAGACATACATAGCTATGATTCTGAAATTCATGCGTAAACTAAATAGTAACATGGTGATCTAATTTGGAACATATAAGTAACTAATTCATTATAATCTAATGAAGTTCTTAGAAACCCTAGGTCTAATCATGATAAGAGAATCAAGATTTTTTATATATATATTGGGATCTAATGGGTGAAAGGATCCTAGTAGTGAAATTCCACATACTTGGTGATGAAATACATAGAGAAATCTTTTAATTTTGGGGCTGGAACTGATGGAACCTTGTTGCCTTCCTGAACTAGGGTTCTTGACCTTTTTATGCTTTCTTGCTTCTAATTTTCTAAGTATTTATTAAGGATTTGACTTAGGTAAATTTTTGTTATGACTCTAGGCTTAAACTGAGTAAAATCTCATGATTTTGGGTTTTCAATTGAGGTATCTGGGGTAAATGAACTAGGAAAATACTAAAAAGACCCTGAAATACTTTTTGTGGAGTAATCGATGACCTTGACTGAGGGTCGTCGTTCAATCGACGGCTCGTCGTTTAGTTTGATAGACGACGCTTCACTAAAAAAAATGCATAAAGTTTTACTCGTAAGGTCAGATTATAGAAAAAATAGTGGCCGTGGTTATGATGATTCACTTATCTTATCATTGATCTCTAGGACACTGGAGATGATTTTGCTAAGAGATATAACAGAAGTTGAGTTGAGTTCCGAATATGCAATTTCCCCCTAACGAATAGCTAACCTGGACACCTAGATCCATAGGTTCTATCTACGGACTTGTTATAGTCAATCGTGGTTCCTATCAGACGGACTGGTCGTAATGAGTTCTTGATCACGACCCAGACCAAGGATTGTTGTCTGACGTACAAGAAGTAGGTTTGTCCGTGCGGTCGAGACTTAGCCGATTTTCTGAGCTTTGTATTTGGCGGAGCGCATTAGTGGGTGAACACGGCCCCGAGTAATCAGAGGAATTGTGACAATATAATAACTGAAAGGTGATCCATATCATATGTACAGCATACGTTCAAAGGTGGATGCCCAAACTGCATACCGATATACTTATATGTATTACCCTCAACCCCGCTCAAGTTAGACATAATTTTAAATTGAATAGTTCCTAAACACCCCATTACAATCCTTAAATGTACGATCACAATTATATTACTAAAGGATTGCAAAATATCGAAAATTTAATGTTCCAAATATAAGAATAATAGATATTATACTTATTAAAAAATGGTTTGGCGCTGCATCAACATGCCAATGTTGGTGTGTAGGATTTTAGGGTATTACAAGATACATAGCTTCTTAATTCACAAATGTAAGTTGTTTTCTTCCTATTGCATTCTGTGAACTTCACCCTAAATCTAACAATATTTCTTAAGTACCTTTTGAGTTTCCTTTTTTCGTCAACACTCGCAATCGATTACAAACTTCTCAGTATGAAGTTTTCTTCCTATCCAACTTATAGGTCATCATTCTTCTAACTTTTGGTTTTCATTTCGCATCTTCAAATTTCTAATACATATGAATGATGCTACTTTATTTTAGTCTTAAAATTACCCTGTTATGACTCACCTTCTCGATCGTATATGATTTGAGATGATGTATTTGGGATGAAAATAGATTCAAAGAGTTGCATCTTCCATATCAGTGAGAATCATAATTTTAAGAACTCAAGTCGAAGAAAATGGGATTTTTTATAACCTTCAGTCTTGTAAAAGATTGTGACCCCCACCCCCAGCCAAAAAATTTAGGAAAGGGGTTTGTTGGATCTTCTCATATCTCTCCTCACGGTACCTTTGATTTTTCAATTTTCTGTTAATCATTTGTGTAGTGATACAAGAAAAGGAGAAAAAATTAGAACATTTACTAAATACCTTGCATCCAAGGTTCAAATTTAATTGATTAGTTAATTGTGATTGATAAAATTTATGTATATCTAGTGTGGTTCAATCATGATACATATAATTTCATTATGTATAAATATAGTTTTAATCATAATCGAATTTCTGTTAACAGAAATTAGTGTATCATATCATGTTAATAAAGTAGTATTGATACAAAAGTTAACAAAATTTCATTATTTGTTTTTATACAGATAAACACATCGTTACTTATTCAAGTAGAATGATAGTCATTATCATATATATATTGGCACACTACATGTTTAGTAAACATCATTTTTATAATTGCCTCATAATTTGTATACATTAACAAACTTATATGTAGGAGAACATCGTATATAATCACAGGTTATTATGGTTACATGAAACATTGTTCTAAATTAATTTAAGTCAAACATATTCGTATGTCATAATTATTTATATATATAATTATCATGTCAAATTGCCAAATTGACTATGTATTATAATGTTATACTATATGCTCCAGTCATTGGATCCGGTAACATTTAAGACGTTAGTTGCCACCACTCTTTACACGATGGGGCTATCGATTCAACAAATTTCAAAAAACTTATTGGAATCTTGTATTAGATACTTGTAACTACCCAGTAGTGTGTTATCAGCAATATCACAAAAACAAAGTTAGTTAATAATGATTACAGTAAATATGATAAATTTCACTTTCAAAGTCAAGGTTCATTTCGCAAGTAGAATAAGATACACAAAAATAAAATATATAATTTTTAGGGTTCACAGCGATACTTACAAATAGTTAGATGCTACATGTCAAAGTAGGGAGTCTTTGGTAGTCAGAGTAGGGTACGGTCGATTTGTGAATCCTATTTCGCTTCGTCAATTTTCGATTGGTTTGAATGTTAAACAGAGACGCATTGAATAAATGAAAGGTCATTTTGAATTTCACCATTTTCCTATTGATTTATTCTTTAATCAAATTAACAAACAATAAATATATGAGACATTTTTCCATTCTTTCAACTTTCACTATTTTAGCCTTGGGTTTTGAAATTGGGTCTATGGGTATGCGGGACGTATTTTAAAATGTTAATTGGGTATAGTAAAGAAATGGTTAGGTTAAAAGGTAGTAGAATGGTTAAAGTAGGTATTAAACTTTGATTTTCCGTTTAATTGAATATTAGAAGTATTAAAAAACCACAAAAATCAAATTTATAACCGAACATTCAAAAATTTAAAGAAACTGAGAGGAGGAGCTATTCTATATCTTGTAAAATAAATAAAAGACTATGAACCAACTTGTGGTAGGAAAATATTCTACAAAATTAGACAAATTTAATGATTGATAGGAAAACAACGAACTAGTCGCGAGTATTATTATAATTATTTCCCAATAAATTATGAATGGATAGAAATTTATAAAATAGTAAATTGCGGGAAAGAAATATAATAATATGCTGATTGGTTTTGAGAATTATGGAATCTTATAATAATTATTATTTTGAATGCACCTCCTATAAGATATATGTGAAATCATATAATCTTATGAGTGTAAAAAAAAAATTCTTCTGCTTTTAAATTGATACATTCTAACAAAATGAGGGGGTGATATATAAATTTCATATTTGATATCTAGATTAAATGATCCAAATTCCTACAATTAAGTAACTATTTTAGGGTATGAAGAAAATTTGACCATTAATGTTTGTCATAGTGCTTTATTAATGAATTAACATATCGATTGACATTATATACATGGTTTTTTGACAAAACTAGGTGAATACTAAACTAGAGATGAGTTGGTTAATTCAAAAGCCAGATGATTAGATTAGTATGTTGTTTGTGATATTTGTTTAAAGAAGCTTTAAGATTTAGGAATTTAATTAGTTGCTAGTTAATTAAGTACGGTAACCAGCGTGAAGTTCTAAAAGTAACGTTAAGTTTTAGGACCATGAAAACCTTTTGGAACATCCTAGGTTATGGTAATAGGGTCTGTTTTGTTTAATAGCTTAGCTAGGTTAGTGTCACCCGGTTAAATATGAGCGTTGCGGGGCTTTCTTGTACTGTAATTAGTTTATTGTTTTTTGGTCCTGGGGGATTAGTTATCATTAGGGCAGTAGGTTTAGAGTCTATAATTTGTTAGGAAGTCGGCTCCGCGAATGGAAGGGTCCCTGGCATGTTTTTCCCTCTAACTTACCCTACCGAATTAGGTAGGATGGTCCCTTCTTTGGCCGACTACTTCACATGTCTGCCCACATGTGCTTGCACATGGGTTGGTTTACTTCCTACCTACCTATTATTTATGGTTCCTTTGGGAATGTTTTACTTATGTCCCAAGGCCCTCACTATTGTTCATTGGGGCACTGCTCACTCTACACGATGCATTTTAAATGGTTTTGTACGTAGAGTACTATCTTGATCCTTGGATGTCTAGTACCCTAATGGGGTTTGTGAAACTAAATGCGAATATTCTGAATTCTCGCTTAGGCGTGTCAGATTGCAGGTACATTTTATAAACAAGCTCATTAATTACTTCGATATAGGGCTAACACCCTTTAAGCAATATTTTCAATATTTTATAATATTCCAATATTTTACTTATTGGGTATTATATAGAAATTGGCTATTACCCCTTATCCAATTTTCTATACTAGGCCTAATACTTCTCAAAATTGGGGATTGGAATTCCTATATATCCCCAATACGAATTCTTAAAGACCTACTGTGCTTTTCACTTGATATAAAATTTTCCCGAATGTTACAACACTATAGTTTAATTTGAATTTGTGTAAGGGATATGAACCTTAGATATTATATGTGTGTAACATGGCTATGATGAGATTTAGTTTTTTCTTATATTCTTTAAAGATTTGTAATATTGTTGTGAAAAGTTTTAATTCTGCACTACTTTTCATATATATGCGATGAATGATGTCTAAGGTCTTTTATGAGACCTACGAGAGGTCGAATACGCCGTGTAACTTCTAGTGTGTATGGTATACTCTTGGTTCGTTACAAATTTTGAATCAGAGCATAAGGTTATGAATAGTCTTTATGATTCAAAGTCTCCTAAAAGCCGTATCTAGTAGAATTTTGTTTATTGGTGGTGAGTTGCGATACATCTATGAGCGAGAGGCTATAGGATGATAGAAGTTTCACTTTGTTCATAACTCTTGTGTCGTGCCATAGAGTTGAGGTTATAAGTGTCTTTTTCTAATCTCTTCTCTTGTGTTTATAGGATATGAATACAAAAAGTACGCCCATGAGGAGAATTGATGAGGAAGTGGTGAATGAGGGAGTTCCTCCCCAAGGTGGAAAAGCTCCCTAAGGTGAACATGTTCCACAAAGTTTTCAAGTTCCTCAAGGTCAACAATTACCTTTATCTAGTCAAAGGAATGAGGTTTTGGTGGGTTCCCCAGACACGACTAATGAGGAGGTTAGAAGAGCTCTTTTACCCTAGCCTGAGCCATACCATGACCTCAAGATTGAGGGACTTTGTGAGGATAAATCCCCCTACCTTTTTTTTTCTCTAATGTTTAAGAGAATCCCCTAGCCTTACTCGATGAGTTGTATAAGATAGTGCATGCTATAGGGGTGTCTTCTACGGAGAAGGCAAAGTTGGCTTCATACCAATTGAAAGGAGTTTCTCAAGTGTGGTACACTCAATGGAAAGGCAATTGGACAGTTGAATGGGGTCCTATAGAATGAGAAAAGTTTAAGGAAGACTTCTCAGAAAGATATTTTCCTCATAAGAAGAAGAGGGAGGTTAAGGTTGAGGAGTTTATAAACCTTAGGCGAGGTAACATGGGTGTTGAGGAGTATTCCGTGAAATTTACCCTATTGTCTATGTATGCTCCATCCTTGGTGTCTAACCCTTAAGATGAGATAAGTAGATTCTTGGCAAGTGTTTCTGATCTTGTGAAGGAAGAGTTATGTATGACAATTCTCCATCGAGACATGACAATATCTAGGCTTATGGTGTATGCTCAATCTATTTAAGAGTCTAAGATTGCGACGAGAGGTAGAGATGCTAAGAAGGGAAGCACCGATGATTAACGTCATCCTAGGCTTAAGAAGAAAGCTCCAAATCATGATGTTCCTAATGCACCTAAGGCCAACTATGAGAGAGGTGGTGGTTCTCAAATTGATAAACCCATTTGCTTGATTTGTAGGAAGCAACATGTTGGGAAGTGTCTAGCCGGAACTAATGGGTGCTTTAGTTGTTGTAAGGATGATTACAAGGTGAGAAATTGTCCTACTATTGTGGGAAGAGGGACAGAGGCCAAGAAAGATCCTAGTGAAGGTACGGTTACTATTCCTCGAAGTGGTGGTCGTTTCTATCACCTCCAAGCTAAAGTAAATCCGGATGAAGGTATCGGTAAGTTATAGTGTTCTCCTTTTTGTCGTGATGGGTTTCTGCTAAGTGGGGGAGGGCATAGTGAATAGTTGGGTTGATGAATTTCGTCTCTTCTCTTTTATTCGATCAAAGCTCGAGAGTTAGAACTTTTAGTAGCATGTTGCAGTGTTTAGGAGTCTAAGTGAAAATGAATTTCATTAATCTACTTACGTTGTGTATATTTACATGAGATTATGTTTATGTAGTAAATTAAAGTTCAAATGATTTTATCTTTTATATTGTTATGTCTCTATAATGAATTGCTTAATTTTTGTATGAGTGAACTAGTAAGAACGTATACCGTGAAATTTTGAAATTGTTGCATAATTGTGTTGCATGAGAAATGGTCATCGTGTGCTAAGAAATAATGTGATGAGTATGATGATATATGGAGAAGGAAGTTCCTCCTATATAAAATGAGAAGGTAGAGTCTTATTGCATGATTAGTAGTGGATGTTGTTCTTACCTTGTTCTATTTTTAAGTCTCTTTATTATGTGAAGATGATTTTCCTTATAATTATGTGTATTGTTTATGATGTGGTATGGCTCTAAGCTTATACTCTTAAGTATTTACTCTTGGAAGTGTTAAAAGTATTTGGGTGTTATTCGAGGACGAATGTTGTCCAAGTGGGGGATATTTTGACAACTCTCAAAATGAATTATGTTAAAATAGAGCCTATAATGTGTTTTATGAGTTTACGTGGTCTTAAAATAATAACTATTAACATTAGAAGTAAGTTCATAGATTTTGGAAGTCAAACGTCACAGAACGTCCAAGACGTTTGGAAACTAGTCGTTGTATGTGCTAGTGTGCCTTTTAATGTTTTATGTATTGTTTAGTGTATAACGTAAAAACCCTAAAATGACTATGCTAAGTAATGCTTAATGTATGTAGACCGCCTACGATTAGACAAGGTTCACATAGATTGATGCGCGTACAACCAGACCTATGAACCTCTGCAGCAGCCAAGCCAACCAACTTGGTGAGTTAGTTGACCTAGGAAAGGTTGGGTCCAACCATGTAGGGCACCCAAATATGAAGATCTACCCGGACGAGCCTTACAGACTTAAAAAGGGGTAATCTTCAGTTTGGAGGGTCTAGGGGTAAAATGGTCTTTTTCCAGAATAAGGGTAGAATTTTAATAACCCTAAATATTAATTTAATTAATTAATATGGTGGAGGGGAAATTTGGGTAGAAAGGGTCGAAATTGACCCTTTGAGCGAAATCTTGCTCTTCCCGGGTTCGAGCCTTGGTGGAAGCAATGATTTAATTGATTTATTGTATTTAGTGAATTAGTTAAACTAATTAATAATTATTTTTCTTATTTGATTAAAGGAAAATTAGATTTTTAATCATATATTATGATAAGCATGAAGCTCAAAACTTAAAAGTTGAATTATCATTTTGCCCCTCTAATAAATTAAAAGTTTATAATTTATATATATATATAATAGTCTTAGTCTCATTTCATAATGTTGACCTTTTTTAAAAAAAAATGTCTAATGTAATGTAAATAAAAATAAACATGAGTAATTATCAGGAATTAAGTAGATTTCATGTATTCCTTAAAATTAAATTCATCTCTAGCTTTTTTATATTTATTTAACATACGTCTGTTGACTTTTCATGTTTCTATAATTTTTTGTTCTTAAATTTAACTGTTGTCAAGAAGAACTTTTATTTATATCACTCGCTCAATTTTATGTAGGAACTCAGACATGTGGAAATAATGTTTCACATTTGAGGTGAAAGTTGTGAGATTCCCTTATGCCGTTACGAGAATAGATAAGAAGTCATTACTGAACATCGTAGCATTGATGTGTTTTAGTTTTATACTTCTTTGTAGTAAGAATTATATAAGACTTTTTTTGTCTTTTCTTCATATGCTGAAATTCTTGTTTTAATTAGCAAGTTTGCTCTACATTCATATTGATTTTTGTATGCTCAAATGTCAGTTTACTATAGAGCAAACAAAATGAAATGCCTAATTATCTTGCTCATGGGCACTTTTTTTTCTTTTTCTCCGTACTTAATTTTTACATAGACATTAATTTTCATCTTTAAGAATGATGTGATAAAATAGGATGTTTAACTCTTTTCTTCTTTTCTTTTTTGGACAAAAATGTTAAACATCTACTATTAGATTAATGGTGGATAAGTTTTAATGTATGATAGAATTAATTTTATATAAAAATTAGTCAAAAAGTTTTATTCATAAATAGTCCTGATTTTTAAAATATAATCATAAAACTTTTTACATCTTAGTTTTAATATTTATGTTAACTATTAGTTTAAAAGTATTTTGGTCGATAAAAAGTTAATACAATACTTAAAACATATTCATTAAAAATGTTGAAAGGTTTTGGTTTCCTTCACCTCAAATTATCTATACTATCTAGGCATTATTCTACCAATAAAATAAACTATCCCGAATTTAATCTAGATATGTTATTTTTCCTTTTAATTTGAAAACTTATTTTTGATTACAAACAAAGTTTTTTTATTATTTCTCATATTATTATCTGGTCGATTCTTCACGTTGGGAGGTCGAAAATTGGAGTGGTCACAATTAGTAGTAAACAAAGTAAAATCTCAATTAGACATATTTTATTATTTAGTAGTTTTATCTTTAAGAAATAAACAACCGATGGGTTACACACACAAAGCGCGTGCACGGAAACTAGTATACTCATAATAACCAAAACGAATCATAAACAACTCAATTTACAAGAGCATTTTCATTTTGGAAGTAAACCCACTTGAATTTCATACTTTTGAAATCAATTTGGAGGATCCCTTTGGGGAAAGAGATCACAAAGGTGAAAGGAATCCCATAAACTAATTGATTAAGTTTGATGGAGAAAATTTATTCTTTGAAGCCCTAGAACCATCCATTGCTAGGTCTTCAATGGGGTTTCTTTGGGAGAGAGAAAGAAGAGAGAAGGAGGAGCAATTTGGGTTTGGGAAATTATAAGGGTTAAGTTAGTTTTATTAGGTTATGGTCTTTATATAGGTCGTCAACTAAATTAGTTAGACCTATATTAACCCCTAAATAATTAACTAACCACCTAATTAATTAATTTAACTAATCTCAAAACATGCAATGAAAACAATCTTGACAGATGAAACCCTGGCCCACGCCCCGTTTGTCAATCGATGACCAAGGGACCAACCGTCCTATTGGTCCGTCGTTTTGGTCATAGATTTGTCAAAATGAAACCTTGAAAAAATTTACTAAGTGTCCATCGAAGGTGGCCATCGACGGGACGTCAATGGCCCATGTTGGTGAACACTGTCTCTTGACAGCTTTCAGGCACATTTGCAAAGGTCCTCCTCAAGGTCCCTTGATTGATCCTTGGAGAGTCGTAACCGGACGTTTCTAATAGAAATTAACTCTAATACGTGTTCACACACTTACAGCACCAATTCATCATTTTTGGGGGGGGGTTTTTTAATTTTTATATATTTTTTTTATTTTTTTATAAACTTTTACAACTTAGTCAAATAGGCTAGACCCACTAACACACCAGAAACAACCACGCTTCTTCACTGGTTTCCGGACGTCATGGACGTTTCTTGACGTTTTGATTCCAAAACTTCATAATTGACTCAAATACATTATAATTGACTTAAAAAAAAGGTAAAACTCTTAGACTCTAATGTAATGCTCTAGATTAGGCTTTAGACTTTTGGAGTATTACAAACGCGATCCTACATTTGCTTGATTGAATAAACATGATATGAATGTTATAATAGTAAAATAGACGCTAAAATATTCTCTTTGGAGAAGGTATCTGCTGGAAAATATGTGTTTATATAAGTTGATGACATTTATTAAATCTATGGTGCTCGAATTTACTAGACGGATATTTGGTGGAAACGAAAAATCTCATTTTCTTTTACTAAAAAATTATGATTACTTAAAAAAATATAATGTTATTCCTGAATTGTGCATTCGAGAAACCCTAAGCAAGATCATATTAACCATCTCAAAAAATTGTATATTTAAATTACAATGGACGGTAATATTCAAATATCAATTTTGCTAGAAGCAGTATGTATAAGAAATCACTTGATGTGACTTTTTTTAATTTTATGTATTTACTTCTACAATATTTATTTGGTGTGGTTTTATCTTAAGTATATATTTCTTCAATCTCTACATGGGCAGGCTCACTAGGCGATCTACCTTTCTCATTTGGTGGTCAACAATGTATAGTTGACCTTCTTTTTGTATTTTTGGTCATTCTTTAAAACATCAATTTCTCTCTTGTTCATTTTCCTTCATAGCTTCACATAGGGGTGTAAAAAATGAACACAAACATAGGTAACCCATCCAACCCGTCCAAAATTTTAAGGGTTCAGGTCAAGCTAATTTGAATGGGTTCGATCTTAACTAATTCAAGCCTAACCCATTTGAAGAGAATCCTATGTTGAGTCCAATTCAATCTCCAATTTCTACCCGTTTTAAAATGTTTTATTAAGATATTTTCCTATATTGAAGATATGAATTATTATCTATTTAACACCTTTTAGGATTTATCTATCAATTTGTTATTTTTTAAAGAAAAAATTACTGAGCAAAAATTCAAATTATGATTATAAAAGTTAAACATCAATATGTTAAATTATTGAGATTAACCGGGTCAAATAAAGCGAGTAAGACACAACCCATTTTTAGCCCATTTGAGCTCAAAGTAAACTTGAGAGGATCAAGACCCAATCCAAATTTCTATTTCAATCCATTTTAATATCTGTAATTTTCAAGCAACCCGTCCGTTTGACATACCTAGCTGCAAATAATTAATATTTGATCAGAATAGGACAAAGTTATGCATTGATGACACTAATTATTGAGCTAAATAGACCTTAAATGAGTAAAAATCGGTATCTCAACAACAACCAAAGTTTCAAAATATATTTAATAATATCAAGTAGTAATTTAATAGTTTTTCAATGAAGTGACTTTTTCTTCATTCATATCACCATAGTACATATATACTATGGTGGTATCAAGTATAAATTTAGCTAAAACTGATACCACTACAGTGTATATATACTATAGACCACTAGTGTATATATAAAACATGATGGAATTAAGTAGTAAATTAGTAGTGATGTCACTGAATCAATCTTTGATACCATCAAAGTATAAAAGGAGTAACTTATCAGTGATTCACTAAATTGAGTTTTGCCATTCTTGATACCAACAGTGTGTGTGTGTCTATATATTATATATAATATATTATTATATATCATATCTATATATATATATATATATACTATATATATATATATATATATAACCCAACATAACGTCGACACGCGGCTTGCAAGTTGATTACAAATCAAAAAATATATGTGCATGTAATAGTTAGTACAGTGCTTATTTAGCAAAATTGAATAATAAGCTAACAAAAACCAGTAATATTGATCTTCTTTTGTGAATGATTAAACATGGATCGTTCATTGTATATTTCTTAAAAATGCAAACCTCTGAATATGGTTAGTGAAACAGTTTATAATGAAACGCCCCCAATAAGGTATTATGCACCTGGATTTCAATTTGATGAGGTTACTATAGTACAAGCGTCTTTCACCTAAAATACCTTTCTAAATAATATTTTCTTTGTATTTTTCTTTTAATCTAAGATTCTTGCTGTTATTAAAGTCTTAACATTGCGTTAGACCGGTAATATCCGAATACGGACACACAGCACAATTGTACCATTTCCCTATCTATACCCAATACTTTTTCATTGGTGACCATCACACACACACTACCGTAGAGTTTTTTTTTAAATAACTCAGAGAACTTTTAAAATAATATATTTTGAAGATAAAAACTCTTGTTAACGGGATAATACATTTGTGACACATATATTACTTTACTTTTAATACAAATACCTGTCCAAATTATAAATATATTGGCATTATAAACATTTGATTCATAAAATGAATATTGAATAAATAAAAAAATAACCCAATAATACGAGCTTCACAACAACCACCTCCCTACTTGTGTTATTGCACATCTGAACTTTTCTTCCCCACATAAAAATATGAAATGTTAAGACCCATAGATTAGTAAACAAATGTTTCCACCTTAGTACACATACCCCCACCCACCCCCCCCCACACCACGAGTTGAAGACACAACACACTCCTAGAGAGTCCAAATCAAATGAAGAAACTAATAAGAAACTACATACTACTTGAGCATTAAAAATAAACTGCTCGCACGCTCTCATCTAAAACATGGGCACAACCACGACCCCTTTTTGTATTTTCAGACCATACTCTAATTCGCAGCGACTAGTCACCCACAACCCAAACACCAAAATTGAATTAGGACCCCTCCCATAATGTCATCATATTGAAATTAACGCTAAGTATATATTAAGCGAAAAGAGATAACCTTATTAAATCAAGTCACATAAATTATTGTTTCTCGAATACACACCGAGCTTCTGGAACGGCCACAGACCCCCCTTCTTTACGGATAGACAACCCCCCGAAACTCCGTCCTCGGAATAGTGACATACCTCATATTTCCCCAGCACAAATATGCACCCTTCACAGCCCCCCCCCCCACCTTACCGACAACCCAAAATTAAAAAAAACGTTTAAAATGCAAGACCCCACGCAACAGCCATCAGAACATGAGAAAAAACATGTACGTTAATGCCACACACCAATTAGAGCCCTCAACCCCTATCCCAACCTCACTATTTCTGTCACCAAGGTAACACAAAACTCCCTCAGATGTTTTTTTTCGTTGTAGTTTCTCTAAAAAGTCATGACCTTTTTGAGAAGTAACAACTTATGAAAAAAAGTCATAACTTGTTGAAAAGGTCACGACTTATTGGAAAAGTGACAACTCTTTGGAAAAGTCACAACTCATCGAAATATCACAAACCTTTGAAATTTGACCTGAGCATAAAAATAAATCGTTACAGTTCTCTAAGTTTTGAAAAAGATATTCAGAAGCATACAACTACAAAAAAACCGAAATTTTTAACAAAAAAATAAATAAATTTAGACTACATCATGTTAATTTAATTTATTGGAACATTACTAACTAATGTATAAGAATAAAATAATTAATAAATCATAAAGTTATTTTTCTCGAATACTCGAGGTTATGGAACATACCCTCTTATGAAAGAATGAGTTACTTCATCAGAATAATGGTACCTCAGATTCCGCTAAACTTTGAAATTGCTCAACGACAATAAACACACAAAAAAATTTAAAATGAAAGAAGAACAAGAGTAGAAGATAAAAAACAATTGTGGTTGAAAAATGAGAGGAAGCCCCTCAATTTATAGTCAACAAAGGGTGTAATTCGAACAAATGTTTTTTGTGTCTTTTCTGAAAAGTCATGACTTTTTCGAGAAGTCCCAACCCTTTGGAAAAGTCACAACTTATTAAAAAATTCACAACTCTTTGAAAAAGACACAACTCTTTGAAAAAGTGACAACTCATCGAAAAATCAAAACTCTTCGAAAAAAGTCACAACTTATCAAAAAGGTCATAATTCATCAAAAAACTCACAACCTAAGTTAAGGATATTACAGTATTTTAGCATTTATATTAGGAGTTCATATATATACATATGCATACATTCATACATACACATATATGCATACATATATATATATATATGTATACATACTACAGTATATATATATATAGATATATATATATATATATATCTATATATAAACTATATATATTATATTATATATATATATATATATACATATATATGTTATTTTATATATATAAATGTCTATATATATACATACATATAGATGTATATATTTATATATATATATATTACTCCGGATGATATCAATAGCAAAATGACTATTAAATCAATAGTTGTTTCATAAATGGTAATAAATGTAAATTAACATTAAAAAGGGTAATTAATCAAATAAGATATACTATTTAAGTAAAAGTTCTATAAAAATATGATTACATGTTAATTTTTAAACAAAAATTACTATCCAATAAACAAGTCAAGAGAGTAAAAATAAAATATTATTACGTTCCAATAATTAACCACCAGAAATGTTGGTATAAGATAACACGTTTGTATAGTAAGAATCACAAGATGTTGCAAGAATACATGTACATAGAATTATTAACCTTTTCAAACACAGTATTGAAACATTCTTTATTTCACATAAAATTTGTTGATATCATAAATGAAATTGTTTTTATTTCACTTATCAAGCACATGAAAAAATATAATATGTTTGATAATATGTATGTAGGACCCAAAAATTTTGACCTAAGACTCGAACCCTTCTTCATTGTGAATTAAGTTTTTCCGAGTAATTTTAAATTTTCTTAGGTTTTAAGGTCACTAGATATAATACCTCTAATTCAACAAAGAACTAAAGAGAAAGTCGTTTAAGTCTTCCATCAATATTCTTTGGGTCAACTTCAAATAACCATAACTTTTAGCATAGGATGATTTAGGTAGACCATAAGATATCAAATGAAAGATCTTTGATTCTTCTTTCCAAAACCACCAATTTCGCTAAATTTAAAATTAAGATGAGGGAGATATGACTGTTTGAGTTCAACCTGTCCGGTTAAGGAAAGTTCATCCGAATTAAAGAGGGGTATTTTGGTCTTTTCCTTACCCTTACTACCCTAAATCATTTTTATTTTGGGTTATAAAATTATTTGGGTCAGTTTTCACAATCCCAATACGCTTAGGATTTATAGAGAAGTTTAAGAGGAGAAAAAAATGAGAAAGCTTCATGGTTCATCGAGTTTGGAGGTTTTCGCTAATAATTGATCTTTCGAGGTGTGTAAGTTTTAATAGTGTTGGGTTTGTTTACCCTCACGTCAATTATGAGTTTCCAGTTTTCAATTCATCCATAAGGTTTTCTATGATAAGATTCTTATGAATTCTTGAATTAAATTGTAATGGAGTGTTGTTTTGAGTTCTTGAGGCGAGGGTTGCGAATGAGTTGAGTTAATAGATGGTTCCTTGAATGGGTTTTTCTGGAATTATTCTGGGTTATAAGATTTTGAATATCAGTGAAACCTCTACGATTGTAGTGAGTAGGATTGTGTGGACTTGGGGGAGGAAAAAAGGTAGGCGAACATACACAGTCCCCCGACCGGATCCGCATAGGTATGGATATTTAAACATCAGTCCGCAAAAAAGTATGTTTCTCTTTGTGTCACGGAGGCGATACGGAGTTCACTTTTCCAAAATTTATTTTTTGACCAAAAATTTAATTCATCTTCCACATCGAACTAGTGTCCTTTAGTTTGTTTCTTCTCCCATTTCTTATTATCAACCATCTAAGCTTCATTTAATCATTGAGAGATCCTATATCCTAATAAAAATTCTTGAATTCACATATGAAATTCAAGGTAGCGTTGAGCACGCGCAAAGTGTCACAAAAACCGCTCTGCTTGAGTCCAAATTGTGAATTTTGCCTTTGAATAAAGTAAGGTTTAGCTATGCTTGAGGAAAGAAAGTATGACAATGAGAAGAGTTGTTACAAAACAAAGCGAGTCTTATAAGGTGTGCAATTGATACCCTTGCACAATCCCCCAGGAAGGGCCGTTCATGTACAAATGCCATATACGTCCCGGACAACTGATACCGGACTTGAGGAGCTGTCTTGGAAGAGACACGCCCCGGTACCTTGACTACACAAGCTGTGCTGGATGAAAATCTGAGGAGCTTCAATTGAGTCTCTACACGTAATCTTTAGCAAGATTATATTCAATTATGCAACTACACATACGTGATACATGAAGAGTTCCTGAGAGAGTAGTATCATGGAGCTTATGAGCTAAAGAGACACATGGTTGTAGCTGCGTTATTATGGTTAGGAAAAAACCATTGAGATGAGTCTTCAACGTACATTATTCCGAAAGGATCCTCACCTGGTTGGACCGAAGCGCATTTTTTACAAAATTATGTTACTGTAATTATTTTAAGACTTGAGTAAATGAGTATAAGGAGTAGGAGAGTCGAGTTTCATTTTTTAAAAATGAATTTAGGAGAGTCGAGTTTCATTTTTTTAAAAATAAATATAAGGGAACTAAGTATTCCCAAGAGTAAATGTTCTTACATTTTAAGATGAGAGAAAACTTTGTTTCTCAAATGAGTTGATGAGGAGTTTTGAGCACTATCTCTTTTAAGTGAAACTTTTGAGTAATACTCTCAAAGTTTGAGGATGAGGAAATATTTTTGAACATATAAGAACATGTTATATTATTAGGAGTAGTATTGAGCACCTATTTGGGGACGAGGTCACACAACTGAAAGTCCTCATAAACCAAGTATGTCAAAATGGATAGAAGGTATTTTTTAATCATAGACTAGTGAATTTACTTAGTTAAGGATGTTTATACTCCGATAAGGTATAGGACAATTCTGGCAGTGTGGGCGAGAGGATGTATCATCACATAGCTCATAGTGATGGTTGTTGGTTAGATAATCTCCCAAATAAGAGTTATCATTGTACTTTTTTTTACATACAATTGAGTTATTATTGTATTTTTACATATAGTTGAGTTATTATCTAGCATTTTATAAGCTTTCCATTTATTGCATCTTTTATTGTTGCTTACACTTGAGTGTCTTGTATTTGAGTATCTTTCAGTTAAGTATCTTGAGTTACGTATCTTTGAGTAGAGTATCTTGAGTTGAGTATCTTCGAGGTGAGTATCTTACCTTTGAGTTGAGTATCTTATCATTGAGTTACGTATCCTCTCCTTGAGTGTAGTTTGAGAAGAGGTGAGTACGTTTATTTTCTATTAGTTTAAGTTGATATTTATGATTTACAATTCCCCTTACATGCTTGCATATTCCATGTATGGACACCATTTATCCTACATCTTTTATGATGCGGATACATGTATTTAGGGTCATCAAAAGGTGCTCCATTGAGACCACTTGCAGTTCCAGTTAGCTTTGGTGATCCTCCTAACTTCAAGAGGGTTCCACTTTTATTTTCAGTTTGTTAGGATGTCTAGCTCTATAATCCTTTTGTAATAGTACAGGCATCATACATAGTTTCTAAGTCGAGGAGTCTATCATTATTTCCTTTGTTGTTGTAATGTTTTGAGTCATTAGACATTAATTAATAATTGTTAAATTAATTTCAGACGGTTATTGAAGTTAAGTTTATATTAATTTTTAAAAGTTATTTTTACATCATTAGTTTCCATTTTTGTTGATTAATGTATTCTGCTGAGTAGTGAGCCAGACCAAGGGTTTTTCGGGAATGAACAATGATTTTTGAGTGCCAGGGTGTAGGTTCATGGCCTGACAAACTTGATATCAGAGTATAAAGTTCAAGTGTTCTAGGATGTCTATGAAGCTTGTGTCATTTGGATCTTATTTATGGTTGTAGGATCCCCAATTCTACAAATTAGGGACTATAGACATTTAAGAAATTCTTTCATACTCTAAATCGTGCAATAGAAATAAGTCATAAGGAGATTATTCAAACTCATGCATTTCTCAGATTCGATTCAACTACCCCTTCTACTATATGTGGTTGAAAAGAAAAGTCAGTTCTTTATTAATGAATTTCTCTTAGCAAAATTATGGAGGAGGTCATGAGAATGTAGATGAGCTTGATAGTATACTAAGTGTGAGTTAGGTATTGAGTTCGAAAGAATGCACTCACATTCATATGTATCGTGTGTTTGATCAAAATTGAGATGTACTCTGTTGTCCAAACCTCATTCATGTTACACCCTTATAAGAAAGTGTGTTTTAGAGCTTGGGTAATATTTTCACCCTAAAATATAGTATAATTTCCAAGATCATGAGTAGTAGTAGTATAGAGTGCCCTTAATGTAACGACCCGAGAGCACGTCTTAGTACAAAATAATATTAATTATAATATTAATAAATAATGAGGAGTGCTAGTTTAACTTAGTCTCCACCTAACTCTCCTAATCCTAACCTTCTATTCTACGTCATCACTCCCATTCTCACGATTTTTTCAGTAAAACAAACGGAAAATTAATAGTCCTCATTCTTGAAGATTAAAACAAAAAACTCAAACTAAAGCTAAGATAAAAACGAAATCAACAAACATCTTCTAGATGAATTGTGTTTGCATTTGGTGGTGAAGCAGTGGTGTTGGTGGGATTGAAGTATTGAACAAGTGTTTGAACGACCATTAAGGTATGGGTTTTCTTTTTTCTTGGTCCCTTTCCCAAGGAACAAAACAAAAACAAAACAAAAAACAAAAAACCCCCCTGTCATTAAGATTCTTTGAAAATTCAAAGTAGGCGTGGTATGTCTTCTGGTACGGTTATTTCAGGGTTTGCGTTTTGATTAAATGTTGAATATTTGATTTGGAATTATGTAGAATGAAAAGAGTGTTCCGGGACCAAGTGTATTAGTAATTGTTTTTGCATGTGTGGGCCATGAATTACTCTGCTGGCTTCCCCCCCCATGAAATTACAGTGTTAAAATGTTCTATTTTAAATGTACGAATGTTTTTAAAGTGTGATGTTCATATTAGTATAATATTGCTGAATAAATGTCACACGAAATACTCCAAGAATCATCATAAAAAAATGAGATAAGAACGAATTGTTAGAGGACCAAATTTCCAGCTTGCTGGAAATGATGGTCTTCGCCTATATTTTGGAGTTGAAGCTATGTTTAAAATTTTATTTAAAATGTGAGGTAATTTGGGGTTGGACCCAAGACCTCAGCAAATGACAATTACATAAAAATTTCATGACAAGAACGAAAGGAAAAATAAATGTGGTGAGTGAGGATTGAACCCACAACCTCTTGAATAGATGAGAGAGTTAGTAGAAAAATAAAAGAGAAAAAATATAATGTGTGAGTGGTTGAACCCAAAACCTGTTTGAATAGATGAGGAGAGTAGGAGAAAATAATGTGGTGAGTGGTGATTGAACCCACAAACTCTTGATAGATGAGAGAGTAGGAGAAAAAATACAATAAGAAAAATAAAATGTGGTGAGTGGGGATTGAACCAACAACCTCTTGAATTAGATGAGGAGATTTAGTTGAGAAAAAATAATAAGAAAAATAACATGTGGTGCTGGTGGGGATTGAAAACAACAACCTCTTGAATAGGAGAGAGAGTAGAGAAAAAATAAATGTAGTGAGTGGGGATTGAACCCACAAACCGCTTGGATGATAAGTAAGAAAGTTAAGAGAAAATTAAGAAAATTAGAAATGAAGATTATGGGGGATTGTTATCCCACAACCTCGTTGCCCTAAACGAGAAAGAGAGGAGAAAAGAAAGGAAATTGTTAGGGGAGGAACGGGCGAAACTTAGGGTCCACAAATCTGAAAAATGCAAATTATCACGTTTAATATAAGATTAAGTGTTGCTCAAGGGATCAAATCGGTTCCCTTGTCCAATCCCGTTTATTGATACATATAAGTCGTACGTGAACAAATATTTTATGAGTGTCACCTATAAGGATCGAAATTAATATCTTGGAATATCTACAACATGCCCAAACGTCTTGACATATAATCTTGGGTTTAATATGAATCACTTAGACAAAAACTGAATGAAGCCTCATGGCGTGTATGTGTGGACTCATAGTCTAGCATACATTTAAAAGTAAGTGAAGCTAAGAGTGTTATGTGCTGGGATTAATGAAAACCAGAAGGGTTAACTACGAGTGTGACAACACCGAAAGCCCAGTGCATTGGAATACGATGAAATGAAACATTCACGTAAATGGTGAGTTATTATGAAGATTAAATGTGTTAAAATTAAAGAATGTTGTGACAACATGATACGAGGCCAATGGGAAAGGTGAGAGAAATCTTAAATGAGCCTAAGTAAATGTTACCAAGACGTACTCACCAACGAGAGTGTAAAGTTAATGAAGAGACCAATCTCTATGAACACTCTAATGAAAGTATTGAAGTTAATGCATACTTAATACTAATGATAAGATGAGAAATCATCTAATGAGCTATTATGCCCTCATGCTAGAAGCCAGCTTCTATGATGTATGAGATGAATGTAATGGAAAATTATATTGAGCACCGATAGGCTAGCTATGAGTTGCGATTCCTTCTTTTTGGAAGGCAAAGGTTTGTATAATTCTCATGAGATGAGATTGTCCGTCCAGACGGTTATAGGTCTCCTTATATCTTAAATCTTTCAACCTATACTGCCAATATATGGTTATAGCAGGATTCGATTCTCTATATATGCTAATATGTTTTGGTTCACTTTGGCCAGTGATTCCACCTCTTTTCAGTGTGGGGTTAAACACTGGATTTGATGATGCTCACATGATCTATGTTGGGTAAGGTTAAATGTCCCAGAAAGAATGAGGCCAGCCTCAAGTAATGCACATATGAAATAAACGGATACAAAGGTGTAGTATAGGATATTCAAGAGGGGAGCTAGACTTAAGTAATGGAAACTACGGTTCATTTTGATCATTGAACAACGAAACCCGATGGAAGTCTTAAACTACATCCTAGGTATGGCTGATGTTTACACTAGGCTTACGATACGATGAAAAGGAAATAAATATGAAGAATGTAGCGGACTCTATGTTTGCTAAAGAAGTCTCCCTAGTTGAGGTCCCATAGGTTGGCCATCATTTGGGGAAAGTTACTAATGTCAAGTCCATGATTCCAAAGTTCATGGAAATATGGACGAATGGTATGAACTATGTTATGTGATAATAAGCATATGTGTTATGTGTGGTGTCAATATGTACGTATGATGATGCATGGTACTCTCATAGCATGGCTTTCCTAATCCGATTTTGGGACAAGTCCACTGACATTGGACTGTCTATAATCATATCGTTAGGAGAGAGATCTTCTTAATAATTCATGTCCTTAATGTTGTTATTGATAAAACCATACTTCGTACAAGGTGTAATTAATCCATACATATCTCGCTTTTAGGTGTAGGTAGACAAGGTGTACGCTAAGTTATGAGCAACAACGTGAAGCTATCCCACGTGGAGCATTCATCTAGACTTGGTAGGATCTCAAGATTTCGAGGTTGCTTGCCTGTTATATTCTAGATTAGATGTAGGCTTGAGCTAGTGGAGTATGTTCCACTGTCTTTTCTTTCTCAATTATTTTAAGACATTGTTTTTGTGGAATTCTGGCAACTTTATATTTTATGATATGACTATTTCATTCTATTGAGCATCTTGATATTCGATGGTTGTTGTGAATGATTATGAACTGATGTAAATAAATCTTATATGAGTAGAATGTATCCTACTATGAAGTCTATGTATACTTTAAGAAACTAAACTTTCAGATTTTCCGCTAAAATTAACCTAGATGATGTAACGATGACGTATGTAGGCTTGTCTGCGACCTTTGATAGGTCAACGACGCCAGTCTCGTTTGGGGTCTCGATTCCGATCGTAACATAAAATTGATTAGAGAGGGAATACAACACTTAGATGAACATGTTTGGGGTCAAAACGTTTGGGTACGACTCCCCAAAGAACACCCTAAGTGTTCACAAGGAGGATCCAAACCTTGGCAAGGAAACTGCAAAAAAAAATTCCAAACCACTACGACCAAATGACGCTTAGTCGATGCCCCATCGATTAAGGAAGTGGATCCACACTTAGGTGTGGGAGATTATCCCCCAAAATATGAGTATCTGTACCAAGCGACACCCAACAGAACGCCCCATCAATCAAATGATGACCATTATCTTTGAACTATCATTTGACACGTGCACCTTTCTGCAAGTGTCTCGGCCAATGTGGGGGTGTTTTGGGAAATTTACCTAAGCTACTAATAAAGTCGTAGATAATTATTTTGGGTATTTTATGGTATATTTAGTTAGTTATGACTCTAAACCCTATATTATACCTCATTATTCAAAAACAAAACCCCAAGATCAAAAGAACTTCTCTCTAGACTACATTGAATCTAGGATCCAAGCTGAAGCTAGGATTGGATTTCTTCATTTATTTCTCAACAATTTCATTTAATTCCTTAAATTAAGGTATGGTAATTTCATTCTTGATTCTTCTATCATTCAAGGAGCTGATTCCAAAGGCTTTTGAAAGATCTTCAAAAACCTTGGAATCCTATTTGGAATTCTAAGCATGGGTTCTTGTATGAAAAGTTTAAATCAATTTTTTATGAAGTAATTGATTTTAATTGGTGGTTTTAAGATCAAACTTACATGAACCCATATATTCATTGAATTCCTAATTTTGGCTCTAAAGTGGGTGAATTGATCATGGCTTAGTCTTATTGAATTCATGTGTAGATTGTATTGGGGTATTGAATTACGTATTGTTCCATGTTAGAATTATTATAGCTTGCTTTATGCTGCTGATATCTATATTGTGTATTGTTGGTTCATTTATATGGATGGATTATTGTCTTAGTCTTTTGTAAATTATCATTGGTAAGAATCTCTTAATTGATTGGAAAGAATAAGGAATGGTGATGATGTCTATGGAAAGGAATTAAGTTTACCTAATTCTTCTGTATACTATAGTTTGATATTGATTTTTTGTTGATTGATATGGTCCACTTATGGTGGCAGTGTTTAATTGTTATGTATGTTACGAACATGGCCTTATCGGCATTATTTTGTGAATTATGGTATTATCATGTTATAGCATGTATTGATGAACAATGTGAAGGATTATATGGTATATGTGCATGTGTGAGGTGAGAGTATGATCCCTCTAAGTGATGGTATGGTGATTTTTTGTCTTGATTGGTAGACTTTAGGTCCATCTTCTTGATGCATGATGGTTATATGAATATGTGATCTCTTGACTCGGTAGGCTTAGGCACCCTTGTAATGCACATGTATGAATGAATGAAAGAACGAAGTCTTGGATCGGAAGATATAAAGGAAGTAACCTTCTATGAAAAACTTATATGGAACCTTGAATATTAAAAGAAGGTTAAAGATGAGTTATCCATGAAAAGAGTATTACGAGTTTGTAGAACTTGGTAATAGTACATTCTCTAATACACCTAAAGAATGAATTACTCTATGATAATAAATAACAATCACTGAGAGGGTATGCTTCAGGAGTATCTCCACTTGAGGATTAGACTAGAGTACAAAGAAACGCTTGATATCCCTTAACCATGTGAAAACATGGGATGAGTCTTAGTTCTACCTTTGGCAAGTAGAACACCTTACATGGTGTGAGGTCTTATGACACCGGATTCCATACCTAGCAAGTGTGGTCTATGTCGTTTAATGCCTAATATCATCATATGTGATGTATACTCTAGTATTATATAGGTTCTACAATGTGTAGGTAGTGTAATAAGACTTTATCTGCACATAGCATGAGTAGGGATTAAAGGTGCTAGGATGTGTTCCCTAATTCTTCCAAGGCCATTATGTGAATTCCTCTTATTGTTAATTGCTGGTAAATGACTTAATGAATAGTGTTGACTTAAGTTAATGCATGTTGAATAGAAAAGTTCTTATCTAGGGTAGCTTAAAGGATTGCTTAGATGGGATTGAAGAGGCTGTATAGGCGGTCTCCTCATGTCTTAATTAGGTGGATTTTAGAGTAACCTTAGGTGGGGAGTCTAAAGGATGGAAAAGGGAATAATCTTACTTTGGAAAGTCTTTAGAATCACTTAGGTGTGTGGGAAGGGGTTGAATGGGTGGTCTTTTCATATTTTACTTAGGTGGGTCTTCGAATAACCCTTGGTAGGAGGCTTAAATGATTATGTGTATTATAAATGATTATGGTTGTCTCTTATGAATTACCTGAATATGTCTTAGATGTGTATATTGACTTGAAGATGGTTCTTATACTTATTTTATGAGGTTTCTATCTAAAGAGCATGAAAAGTATGTTTTAAAGTAAATCTATGTTTTAACATGGTTTTCTTACATGTTCACCATACTTTGTGTATTCAATGTCATAATTCCATATGTTTTATATCTATACAAGTGTAGGTGGAAAGTGAGGATTCTCTTAGAATTTGAAGCTTGGAAAATTAACATTCTCTCCATATTAGAATGTCCTCATATGTTCGAGGACATGTCTTATGTTTTAGTTTCCTTTTCTTAAAGAATTTGTAATAGACTATAGTTTCATTTCAATTGATGTAAGGGCTATGAACCAAAAAAATTATATGTGTCTAAGATGGCTATGACGAGTCTAAGTTCTTTCTTATATTCAATAAAGATTTGGACTATTGTTGTGATTTTTTTAAGTCCGCACTACTTTTCATAAATATGCGATGATGATATGTAAGGTCTTGTATAAGACCTTTGAGAGGTCGATTACACCGTGTAACTTCTATGGTATACCCTTGGGTTATTACATTGAGCCAGGTTAATTTTAACTTTTAAACCTTAGATTTCATCCCTCTAATAGCAAAACGATGATAGATAGGATAGACCATTAGTCGACTTACGACCCATTAGTTAGCTCTGTGGATGCACTAATTGACATTTATTTTAGGGGTAATAGGTTATTTTCTTTGTTATTTTATCCATAAACTACTTAATTTTGGTAGACTTTAGACAATTATTCTAGTCAAATTTTACCCTAAACTATTATTCTCTAGAACTCACTAAGCTTAGAACAAAAAGAAGAGAAAAATAAGACTCAAAACCCTTCCAAGAATGCAACAAGTTTTCTTTGGTTTCAACCCCAAAATCAAAAGGTTTATAGAAAAATTCGTCACAAGGTATGTAGAATTTCACTAGTGTATTCCTTTCTTCAACTAGGTCTCTAGAATTTATTTGAATTCCTTATTCTCTATATCATGTTAGACCTAGGGTTTCTCAAACCTTGCCGAATTGTTCTGAATCAGTCGTTATAGTATTACTAATCAGATTATCATATTTTCGTGAAACCATTGCTTTGTCCATTGAATGAAGCTCAGAACCCTAGTTATGTAGATTTTATTATTACATGAATTACACTTTCTAGGTTAGTTCAAATAGATATACATGCTCCAGTTTTGAATGTCACATTGCGAGTTTATAAAAGTTGAATTCTCAAATTTTGCATGTAAGAATATCTAGCTATGTAATATTTCAATTATGATATTTATATACATTCCAGTTGGGAGTATCTTTAGACCATGTTGAAATAGGGTTCAATGGACCCTCATAGTTCCAGAACAACGTGTCTCTGTCTGTCACACCCGGGTCCTAGATCCTATATGAGACCGATGTCGTTAACCTTTCAGAGGTCATAGACAAACCTCTTTTTAACTTTAATCACAATCATACTGTTAAATTTAGCGGAAAATTCAAAACTTTTTAACTTTACTGAAGTGTACTTAGACTTCATATAATTCTTGAATAAGAGCGATATACTAACAACTCAAAATAAACAACCATCTATTACAGATTGAACAATTCAAATGAAGAATTCATAATATCATTAATGTTCTGCCAAACGGCCTTAAAAAAAGCTTGAAAAAGTTTGAAAGGAAACACTAGGACAGATCCAATAGCTATGTCTATTACTAAAGCTAGAAACTAAAGCCGTAGGCATTCTCGAACTCAAGAGGACCTTACAAGTCTGGAGGGAACTAGTCCAAACAGGCTTCAACTAATCTTCAATGCGTTTCAAGGACCCTGTGCACTATAAAAAAATTGTAATTGTATATGGGTTTTTTAGAACGCACTTGTACTTAATATTATGGAGTGTATGCACATAAACACATAAGTACTATGACTGATCAAGGAAATATCTTCATAGAAACATGCAATTTTTGGATGAATCATGCTATGAATAGACATATTTTCATGCATTTAAGAATACAAATCAGTTTCTATATGACATAAGACTTGGAATCAGAACATATAATTTTAGAATAGCTCAAAGCAAAAATTTAATATTTTTGTTCCCTTAGGTCGAAGAGCTCCCTCTCCAAGACATAAATATTTTTAGTCTTTTCTCTTTATATTGTGTAGGTCAGTGATCTCTTTCTAATGTTTACTTTATGAGTTTAATGATTCATTGTAGTTACCATTGCTACAGTGAATCAAATAAGTAATCCAAAAGACTAGGAAATGATTTGGACTACCCTTACTACAAGTTATTCTTTACATTCTTGTTAAATTGGGCATGAAGTAGTGGAGAAGCCAACCTTTATTGGCTATGCCCCATTATTTGATAATTTGGATATTAATATAAAGATCTAGGGAATGATTTATACTTTTCAATTGAATGAGTAATTATGTTGCTCCCGTGATTGGCATAAGCCAATAACTATTAAAACTTCATTTTTATCAAACACTAATGATTTGATATACTTATGGTTTTTCTAACTTAGTTCAATTTGAACTTATATTCCTTGTTCTTTGATCTCATGTTCACCTTGAACATGCTAGGTTGACTTAGGATATTCTTTTAAGACTTCTATTGGTATCTTTCTGTGCAATGATTAAGAATGACTTACATCATTACTTAGCCTAACCTCATCCTTTGGTAATCCTATCCGAACACCCCTCATATTCCAAGTCCTTTCTTTTATTTTCATAACAAAATTTTTAGCATTTGACCGACACATATCATGTAAAGTAACATGAAATCCAGTGTCTTCCCCACACTGAAAAGAGATGGTTCACCGGCCAAAGTGAAGCCGAATACTTCGTAGCTTTCTTAGGTGGATACACTAGCTAGTTACCTATGATGGCGACATTTAAAAGACTAGGAGTATTTGGATACCCTTATCCACCTTGGTGGTAGTCTCATCTCATAAGGCTTACATGTTCTTGTACAAGCTCATTACTAGTCTATCAGTTCTTAGCTCAATTTATTATACTTTACAACTTTTAGAGTTGACTCATAACTATGGAAGCTTTATTCTAGTATGAGGTATGCTTAGCTCAATGGATTAGTTTTCATCACTTTGTATACTTGATGAATGTGAACTTAAATCTTACATTGTTATAATGTTGTGAATGAGACTTGTCTCAAAATTTCTAACACCCTCTTATGTGAGATCTTTAACATAATTGTTTAGGTGCAAGTGAGACTTGTATCACTTCCTTTAGCACCCTATTCTAGGTCAAATTCATAACTCATAAGGCTTTTAGTTCTTTCATTGATCACCTTATTGTTCAATGTTTTGGTTTAGTCTTGCTACCATTCTTTATGAAATTTATAAGGACGTAGCAATGTTCTACTATGTTCAAATCATTTAGATAGGTGTATGTGAGGACTTGTTCCCAATCATTGGCCATTACTATGGTGACGAGTTCATTGAGTTACATCTTGTCAAGTCAATCTTTAACATGCATTTGGCCTTAATAGAAACATCATATTTTAAATTGACCATTAAAGATTAGTATGACTTAGTCATTGGCCAATTCTATTACATATTTTGGAAATAATAATACTGGCCAATTTATTGGCATAAAGCAAGCTTTCACTAAACACTTGTCATGATATTATCACTGCCAAATTAATTAACTTCATATATATACTATAGTAAAGTCATGTAGATGATACTCTAATCATATGGATCTAACCTATTGGTCTCAATTGACATTATCAAATCACAGAAGAACCCCCCCGTTTTCTAAATCTCTTTCTCCTGCCCCCCCCACCACACTCTCGTCCTAGTATCGCTTCTTCTTAAGTCCTTTTACTTCGCCTATCCTATCTCGGTATGTATTCATGATACCTGCCTGCCCATCCACCCGCACGATCCGCTTACCTTCTTTCCCTCTCCGCTTCAGTTAGATTTTTATACTTCATAGCTCTCCCTTCATCGCTCCCTGACTCGACCTTTTGTAACTTTACCGGCTTTCCTACCACATCATGATCAGTTGGCCACCACTACAAAACAACATGCTCGATATTGGATTTATTACATACTACTAGATCGAAAATAGGGAGAATGGGAGATGGACATTCGACAATTTCTGGGAACAAAACCCTAGTTCTGTTTCTTTGAATAAAACGTTTGAAGTTTCCTTGAGAAAGGAATCCAATAGTGAAAACCCATACCTTAGAGTAAAATTGAATCTACGAAGATACCCCTGTACTTTGCACGAAAATCTGGAAGGATTGCCCTGAAATCACCTAAGAGAATCGAGAGTATTTTTCTATTTTTCTCGCGTTTGTTAAGTGTTTCTCTGTTGTGGGTTTCTACTGGATAAACGTGAGTCTAAGTCTTTGGAAATGAATATTTACTAATTAAACTTAGGATAAATAACTTAATTAAATAAATCATTATCTAATTACCAAACCACCCCTCCTAAATTGACTAAAAATAAGAGAGCATTTGACTAAGCCAAATTCTGAATATTTGCTAAGGGTCTCGGATTTGAAAATGAATTTAAATTAATTAATTATGTTGCTAATTTAATTAATTAAGTAACCTAGGGTAATTACTAAAGTACTCTAAGTCACTAGGACCATATTAAACCTCTTTGGACAATCCTAGGGTAGGTACTAGGATGTTTCTTTAGTTAGCTACTCGGCTAGTGTCACCCGGTTAGGTCTTAGGATTTCGGGCACACTAGTTAGTTCATTTTAGTTAGTCCTAGGTTAGTTATCTATTTAGGTAAGTTAGTTAGAGCCTACGACTGGTTAGGAAGCTTGGCCCCACGTGGCTTGACCCGATGTGTGCCAGCCCCCTAACCACCCTAATCGGTTGGGCTTCGTCGCTTGGTCTCTCGGTCGCTAGAACATATGCTTGCATATATGTTGCCATGCTCTTTCCTTGCTGTGGACTCTGTAGTTTCACTTGGAAATTTCACTTCTTGTCCCAAGGATGGTCATTATGTCCTTGGAATTGCGTAATCTACATGATCATTTTTTAACCCCACCCATGTTATGGCTATCCCCCGGACCCCCCTCAGGTCTGAAACCCTTGGATGCTGTACCTAATGTGTGTAAGGTATGAAATAAAAAATTTATCTTATGGTCTGTCCATTTGCAGATACATTCCTAAACAAGCTGGATTGGAGCATTTAAACATCAATGTATATCTTAACTACTTGTAAATACATGAGAATTGCTAACACCCGTAAGGACAATATTCTCTAACATGCTAATACTTACTCAATATTATGCATTGGGATGCTAGTGGTACCCCAATTATCTTCTTTAAAACCCTCCTAGATTCTTCACTGACAAGTACATTTCTAAATTTTAATTAGTCCCCCTTAGGAACATTCGTCCCCGAATGACACTACACCAACCAGTTTGATCGAGAAGGATTTTCAAAAAAACACATCAACATACGTGAAACTTTACTCTTTGTGAATATCTGATTAACAACTTACTCTGGATTGAGCACATCACTCAAAGCTTATCTGAAGCTTCATATTGAGATGAGGAACGTCCGTCTCAATCTCACTTTAACTAAAGCACATCATAACTCATGCGACCAAAAATCATGTCAAATCTATACAAAAAAAACAACACAATGAAGCAAGAATGAATCATATAACTCATATAGTGCAAAAACACATAGTTTGGGAACCTTAAAACACCAAGACCCGACTTAATGCACCCAAATTTAGAGTTTCATAAACAAAATCAGAATAGGAAGAGTATATATAAACCTCAAGATCTGAACAAGTAAGGGTAACTGGATGTCATGTCGGCATCGGCTCCCATGTTGCTCACTCAAACCTGGTTGGTTTCCTCCATTAACACCCTTTTACGTGGAAACCTTTTGTTCCTCAGCGCTTCACTTGGCGATCTGAAAATTTCCAATTGGACTTTCACAAGAAAGGTTCTCATCAACTTATTACCCCTAAAAAAAGAAAGATGGATGCTGGATACCTATACACTTTTTTTAAGCACTGAAAGGAAACACGGATGAAAAGAAGCAAATTGCATTGGTAACCTTTAATTCATAGGCAAACATACCTACTCGCTGTAAGAAGCATCAGGACCTAAGTACTCAGACTCAAACTACCCTTTCTTACCAAACCTCATCACCCCTTTCAAGGGTGATTTCTTCAGGTAGACTTGATCACCTACATCAAATTTAAGAGCCCTATTCTTGTTATTAGCATAGTATTTTTGACGACTGTAAGCACTAGCCAATCTATCCCTGATCATTCTCACCTTTACATAGCCTCATGTATGATCTCAGGGCCAAGGATTGAAAACTCTCCTACCTTAAATCACCCAACTAGGGACCTACGTCTCCTGCCATATAGTTCTTCCAAGTTCTCCCAATATTGTAATGAGTAGATATGATTAAAGAAAAACTCAATCAGTGGCAAGTGATGTCCCAAGTCCCCTTGAGTCAATAATACATGCTTTCAGAGTCTTCAAGGGTGCTGAATTTGTAACATCTGTTTTGTCCATCTGTCGAGGATGAAAAGCAGTATGAGCTTCTCCTGTTACCTAAGATATTTGGAAATATTCTAAAAGTGAGAAAGTAAAATGGGCCCTATAAAAAATTATAGATTAAAGGGATGCCAGACACTCACCATCTCATTTCAATAAAAGCTTGGCATATTCTTCGGCCTGTAAAGTAGACTTCAAAGGAATGAAGTGAGCAGACTAGTATCCTGTTGAACAATGACCCAATGGAATCATGCAGTTCCTGGTCCTGGCGACCAACACAAAGTTCATTTAATAGCCTCCCACTTCCATGTTGGGATCTCAACCGTCCGGGTATGACCTCCAGGCTTAAGGTGTTCGGCCTTAGCCTATTGTCAATTGGGGCACTCCTCCACAAACTTAGAAATATCTCGCTTCATACCTTCCCACCAATAGATATCCATGAGATCATGATACATATTGGTGGAACCTGGATGAATGGAATACCTGGAGCCATGAGCCTGTGCAATAATATTAGGTATCAGATTATGAATATTGGGCACACACAATTTGCCATGGTATCTAAGCACACCATCCTCCAGGGAGAATGATTCATTTAGATTACTCAACACTGAGTATTTCAACTCAATGAGTACTGGGTCGATATGCTGCTTAGATTTAACATCTACAATAAATTAGGATTCAAAACTGGAATGAATTAAAACACCCCTACTTGGTGTCTTTACCAGTCGTATACCTAACCTAGAAAATTGGTGTACTTTTTTAACCAGGTTCTTCTTCTCAACATCAATATGGGACACACTGCCAATGCTCAATGGTCTCAAAGCATCGGACACTACATTGGCCTTACCTGGGTGATAGTGGACACTCATGTCATAATCCTTGAGCAGCTCTAGCCATCTTCTCTTATGAAGATTCAATTCTCTTTGTGTAAAAACATACTGAAGACTTGTATGGTCAGTAAATACATCAACATGTATACCATATATGTAATGTCTCCATAGTTTTAATGCAAATACCATAGCAACTAACTCAAGATCATGGGTAGGGTAATTATTCTCATGGATTTTTAACTGTCTTGATACATATGCAATCACCTTGACGTCTTGCATAATAACACATCCCAAACCTACTCTGTAAGCATCATAGTACACCACATACCCTTCACCACTCCTCGGTAATGTGAGAACTGGGCTGAAGTGAGTCGGTCTTTGATCTCTTGGAAGCTCCTTTCACAAGTTATAGACCACTCAAACTTTGCCTTCTTCTTTTTTAAAGATGTCAATGGAGCAGAAATAGCAAAAAATCCCTCAACAAACTTGCGATAGTAATTAGCCAAACCCAAGAAATTTTGGATGTCTGTAGGAGTGAGGGGTCTCGTCCAGTTCTTTACTGGCTCAATCTTTTTCGGATCAACCTCTACACCCTGGCCGAACACCACATGACTAAGGAAGGTCATTGATCTGAACCAAAACTCATATTTTCTGAATTTTGCATACAACTTATGTTCACAGAGTACTTGCAATGTCATTCTCAAATGTTGTTCATGCTCTTATCTACTTATAGTATATGAGGATGTCATCTATGAATACTATTACAAAATAATCAAGGTAGACCCTATTCATAAGGTCCATAAACGCGACTGGTGCGTTAGTGAGACCAAATGACATGACAAGAAACTCGTAATGACCATACCTAGTATGGAAGGAAGTCTTAGGAATGTCCTATTGTCTCACTCTAAAATGGTGATACCCTGACCGGAGATCTATTTAAGAATAGAAAATCGAACCTTGGAGTTGATCAAATAGATCATCAATTCTAGGAAGAGGGTATTTGTTATTTATAGTGACTTTGTTGAGTTGCCGATAATATATACACATTCTAAGGGTTCTATCCTTTTTCTTAATGAACAACACTGGAGCACCCCATGGGCATATGCTCGGATGGATGAATCCCTTATCAAGTAGATTTTTTAACTGCAACTTGAACTCTTTGAGTTCAGCTGGATCCATTCTATAGGGAGGAATGGAAATTGGTTTGGTGTTGGGATCCAAGTCAATACCAAAGTCAGTTTCGCGTTTAGCAGGGATTCCTGGTAAATACTTAAGAAAGATATCTTGAAACTCATTCACCATGGACATAGAGTCTATAAAAGGAACTTCATGTTCTAAGTCATTGACTCTGACTAAGTGATATAGATACCTCTTAGATAACATCTCTTATTGGCTTTAAGATGGGAAACTAGTGGGCCTGTTGGATTTGACCTATGCCCTTCCAGTTCCATCTCTAACTAATTAGGAAACTGAAACCTTACTACCTTGTTTCGACGGTCTATGGTAGCATAACATTTCTGAAGTTAATCCATACCCAAAATTTTATCAAAGTCAAGCATGGTTAATTCTATCAGGTTAGCATAGGTAACTGTATCAAGAACAATTATTGGGAAATCTCTATATAGTCTGTCAGCTCTAATATTGTCTCCTATGTGAGTACTAACTTGAAAAGTTTCATGCAAGATCTCAGGAAGAAACTCAAATTTACTAGATACTAGAGGAGTAACAAAAGACAAGGTGGATCCTGGATCTAACAATGTATACACAGGAAAAGAGAAGACATGTAAGGTATCATCAACCTAGAAAGGTCCATACTATCATGCAACATGGCTGCCCGACATTCCTCCTCTAGATCCTCCGATACACCAGTCACAAACCTGCTCATCTCGTCCCCGCTATTGGACACCAAGGAAGAAACATATTTGGAAATTTTAACAAACTACCGGCATCTAATTTAGTGATCACACCATTCATGCCTTTATACCCATGGCAAGGTATATTGGGTCCTCTCGATGGGGCATATACATCGAACAATCATAGCTCTATACCTCTAGAAAGGTATATTGGGTCCTCTCGTTAGGGTGCATACATCAGACTTCACATTTATCTTACGTGGTTTTATGTCGGTTAATAGCTCCCACAGTAAGACTTTAGTGAATTTAACCAGGTTTTCAGTTATACCTAAATATTTTGTCTAAGTATGTCATGTTCAAAATTAGTTCTTGTTCATTTCATACAGTTCAATCTTTAGTATATTCTCAACATTTACATTTAGTTCATATTATGTTATGGATCAACATGCTTTGTTCAGTTCTCTTTTTTATTTAGTTATACTCCATATCTTGCATGATCAGTACTTTCCAAATGCTGACTTTGTCACATACATTCATTATGTAGGTTTAGGGATACAACTTCCAGATCACGCCTAGATAGTTTCTTGATCTCAAGTTCAACAGGTTTGTGTTGAGTCCTCATACTTTGAGAACATTAGAAATGTTTCTCATATTCAATCATTTCTTTAAGTTTAAATTTCACTAGAGTTACCTATCGGCATGTCCCAACAACTTTAGTTAGTTAGAGGTTTTTTCAAACGTAGAATTTGATTCAACTTTATATTTGAGTTTCATATTTAAAAGTTTTTGAATGCTTAGTGTATTTCATATATTCAAATCTGTATTAGGTATTCCCCACTTTCATCTACCATAGTTTTAGCTTCCGAATAATATTGCCTTTGTATGCTTATGATATGCTAACTTCAGAGTTAGCTTGGGTCAATTGTGATCTAGGTATTGTGTTTATGTCAAGGGGTAGCCTTGGGGTGTGACAAACTTTGTATTATAGCATTAATTTTGAGAGACATAGGATGTCTGAAATTCGCACTAAGTAGAGTTATTTTATGAGTGTAGTGAACCACACATAATGTGAGGGAGGCTACCAAGTGTTTTAGGAAAAAAAACATCACTTTCTTGATATTCTTAGTGTGTGTGGTATGATCTCCTTATAGAAGTAATCTTAGGTGTTAGTCAAGAAACACTTTCAAAACCTTTCTCAGTCTCTACTCTAGTTGATGGCCCAATTATATCTAAAAGGGTATATAGAAATTGCCTTGTCACAGTGTCTTAGAAAGTCACTTCAACATATCTTGTTACTGAGTAATGGTAGATTTGTTATCATTCTAGGCATGAATTGATCACATTCGTTTTATGCCTTAGTCGATAGTAGAACTAGGATCGTCCGATTGCAGTTTCCATTGAGCCAGTCTTAGAATGAAAGGGTTGTAGCTCATGCCTATAGTAGAATTATCTCATACCTTAAGTCTAGAAATATGATCTCCAAACGGTAATGTGGCACATGCTAAAATGAGCAATGGATTCTCATTGGCTTGATCTATTATGAGTTAGTCGTATGGAAAAATTAGATGGTGGTGTTATAATCCTGAATAGATCAGAATCTCCATTGGCAGCAGAGGATAAAGAAAAACGGATAGTAATCCTATATTGCTCTAGTTGGAAGGTGTAGTGCATTAATAGAAAAAGTATGCTTCCATGGGGGACATGGTCGCTTACGTATTCCTAAGGTAGCTAAGTAGATGAAGATTCCTTGATTGCGTCATATTCGGTTCATGATGCTATGGAAAAAATTTTGCTCATTTGAAATAGACTTAAGACAAAAGTCCTATAAAGATGTAAAAACAAAGAACTTAGACTTTTAGGTAGATGATTGGATTTTCGTAAATGTATCACCTATGAAGTGTGATGAAATTTGGATAGATTGGAGGAGTCAATCCATAAAGGATCTACGTGGGAAGTAGAAGCAGTCATGAAGGCCAAGTATCCTTATCTCATTCCTTCCAATTCCGTTTCAGCTTAAGATAATAGTTCCTCTCTAGTCTTTCTATTTACTCATGCTTAAGTTCAGTTTTAGAACCTTGTTACTTAAGTTATTCTTTCATTGTCAACATATTTGCATGTTGTTGGAACTCTATTCAGTCATATGTCAATATCTAGTACTTAAGGTAGGGATTGAAGCTTCTTCCCTCCATACACAACTAGTTTAGACTTAATTAGAGGATGAAGTCACGAATTGGGAGATATTGTAATACCCAATATTTGAGGAAGGAAAAAAATTCTAGATTTTTCTCAAGTTGCAGGTGCCATCGATGGAGGCCACCTACGGACCATAAGTTGGTCTATGGTAAGCCACCTCAGCTCCTTAAAGATCTCCGATAATTTTTCAATCAACTCTCAGCCTTCACCAGGACCTATGGACCCTAGGTGGGACCATGACCTGTGGTCCAGGTTTGTGGTTAAAAACCAAAATTTAAGCCCTCGCACAACAAAATGACGACAAACATGGAAGATCGTCAATGAAATTATGTCCCGTTAGTTGGGATTCATCGACAGGCTAGTCGACTTTTAGCTTTCAGACCCCATAATTTAGCCTTTGACAGAAAAATGGTGGCAGACAGGAGGGACAATCAGTCAGCTCCAATGATGGTCCAGTCAACTTTTAGTTAGGGGTAATGGGGCTTTTCCTTATTTTCTTTATCCCTAAAATACTTTGTTTTTATTAGTTTTAGCCTATTATTCTAGTTAGATTTTACCCTAAACCATTTTTCTATAAAATTCACCAAACTTAAAACAAAAATAAGAGAAAAAAGGATAATCAAAACCCTTCCAAGAACACATTAAGTTTTCTTCAGTTTAAGCCCCAAAATCGAAAGGCTTCTCAATGAAATTTGTCACTAGGTATGTGGGGTTTCACTAGTGGATTTATTTCTTCCAACAGGTTCCGAGAATTCATTCAGATTCTTGATTCTCTATATCATGTTTAGTCCAAGAGTTTCTCAAATCTTGCATATTTATTGTGAATTATTAGTATTATTATTTCTAATAAGATTATCATGTTTTTCTAAAATTGTTGCCCGGTTCCTTGTATGAAACTTAAAAACCTTATTCTGTAGATTCTCTCAGTTCATGAAGTAGACTTGCTAGGTCAGTTTGAACAAATATAAATTCTTCAGTATCGAATGTCACATTTCCATATTATAAATGTTGCATTCTTAGAATTTGCATGTCACAACATTGAGTTATCTACTAATTTAGTTTTTTTGTTTTTACATATTCTAGTTGGGAGTAAGCTTAAACCGAGTTGCATTAGGGTTCAACGTACCCTCATAGTTGGGAGTAAGCTTAAACCGAGTTGCATTAGGGTTCAACGTACCCTCATATTCCGAGAACTACGTTCCCCCATAGGTTTAAATGTCCACACTATTAGGCATCATATTAAGTGATTACACCATTCATGCCTTTATACTCTTAACAAGGTATATTGGGTCCTTTCAATGGGGCTTATACATGAGACTCCACATTTAGATCACGTGGTTTTAGGTAGATTAATAGAAGCTTCCAGAGTCATACTCTAGTGCTGAAACACCCACAAAAATAGGATGAACTAGAGACGAACAAGACGTAATTCTTCAATGTGCTAGTGTGTACTAGTATGTTGTTAATGTTTTATGTGTTTTTTAGAGTATAAAATAGTAAAGGGGACCCGTATTATCTTAATAATCGTTCTTAGGGGAAAAAAGTATAGGTATGACTCCCCAAGGACTAACCTAGGGGTCCTTGAGGATGATCGAAACTTTGGCAAAGAAACTGCCAAGGCAGCGTATAGGAGGCAATATTTGGAGGTTAGGGAGAGACGCGCGCCTGTCACTTAGAAGAAAAAATTTGCCTCCACATCGCAGTCTTGTCACACACCGTCTGCCTCGAATTAATTTTCAGAAACAAAAATGGGGAGTGCCTTTGCGACCAGGATCCATGTTCTAGATTTGACTATGTCAATAAAAGTCAAGTTAGACTTAATTAAAAAGGTCCAACTAGTGGAGAGGTTTTTTTTTGGGTACTTTGAGGATTTATAATAAATAAGTTTTAAATCACTTTTATATCAATTGAAGAACTTTTAAGCTCCAAGGAAAAAGGTCAATTCTCCCTGTTATCAATCCAAATTTTGTGGGCTTCTCAATATTGAGTGTTTATCTAGAGTTAGATTTATCTCTAGAGACAATTCTCAAATAGTTTTCAAGTTTCCAAAAGATGATCAAAACCCTCATTCTTCATCAAACTCAATGGTTCTTGCATTAAATTGTTTCAAGTGAATTGTTATTATTATACTATGAGATTTAGATGAGTGATATGTATGGGCTTGTATAAGACCTCCAAGAGGTGAAATACGCCATGTTACTTCTAGGGGGTGCTCTCCGGTTTTGACATAGAGCATTTGAGTTCTTGATGGATTTTGTTGAAGTGGTTTTGGTGAATTTTTGAGATAATTGCATGTCATTTAAGGTTGTTGTTAGTAGATTATTGTATATTATTGGTGGTTAAACATTGATTGGGGAAGAAACCATTCGTTTCTAGGTGAATTGGTTTAACGACCTTCAGAATGAACTAGGACAAATTAGAGCTTCATATGAGCTTATTGAGTTAATAACGTGTTGCCTTTGAAGTTAGTTTTAAAGAGTTTAAGTCAAAATTCAAATGATGACCAAGACGTCCAAAAACTAGTCTTTTATGTGCTAATGTGTTCTAGTATGTTGTCCTTATTTTGATGTATCATTTGGAGTCTAAAAATAAGTGGATATGACCCCAGTGTCTTAATAAATGAGCTTAGGGTCAAAATTTCCTGGTAGGAATCCCCAACGACCAACCAAAGAGGTCCTTGAGGAGGGCCAAACTTTGGCAAAGAGGCTGCCAAGGCAGCATGGAGGCAACACCTTTTTGAAGGTGCTCACATGTCGCTCGCCCATCACTAAAAAGGAAAAATGTTTCCTTCAAACACGGGCTTGTCAGGAACCTTTCTGCCTCAAATTAAATTCCAGAACCCAAGATTTAGAGGTGCCTCCGCAACGAGCATCCATATCCAAAATTTTGCTGCGTCATTTAAAAGTCTTGTTAGACTTTATTAAAGAGGTTCAAATTGTGTAGGGGTGTTTTGGGAACCTTCCGGATTTATTATAAACGGTTTTGAGTCACTTTTACCCCATCTAACCAATCAAAAAAAAAACCCTCTAATTGAAAATCAAAATCTCTCTCTTCTCTCAAAATTCTCTCTATATTCAAATCCTCCATTGAAGAACTTTCAAGATCCAAGGAAGAAGGTCAATTCTTCAAGTTTTCAACCCCAATTTCATGGGCCTCATAGTACTAAGGTATGTTAATCCTTCATTTTTGAATAACCTCTTATTGATATAGGCCAATTCAAAGGTTGTCAAAGGTTAATTAAGATCAATATCCATATTTTCAATTATATGAGTGGGTTAATTGCTAAAACCTTTTTGCTGAGTATAGATATTGTTATTTAATGTTGAATCAAGGTTTTAAAGATGATTTTAATAGGATTCCTGGGAGAACCCATGTTTTGTCCAAATCTCCTAATTGGCTTATGAAGTGTGTTTGATAAATGCAATTGGATATTGTTAAAATTGTGTTTATATTGTGTTGAATTTTTGTTATCTAATGCTATCCATGCCTCGTTATGATGAAATATAGGAAATTTCAAAAGGTTGATCATGGCTTGGACGAAGGGTAAATTGACCTAAATTGTTCTAATACTTATCGAATTGCTCTTGTGTGGTATGATCAACTTATGGTGGCGGTGTTAAGATAATGTATACAAATATGTAAATTTATTGTGGTGTTGTCCTTAAAGGCATTGACTATGAGGTAAAGTAATGTCACGATGCTTATGTATAGAGATGTGTTTTTAAGATATGCATGTGATTCATAAAGACAGTGTGACTAATTGAAGAATGATATGGATGTGAAGTATGATTGTGTGTGGATTATGATGAATGTAGTATGATCATTTTTACAAGACAATGTATTGAATGATGGTGATTATGTGAAAGCTTTTCTCACATATACACACATACATGAATGAATGAATGAAGCAAATGAAAATGTAATGATTGTAAGTGTATTTAAAGGTTTTCTCAATAGAACTCTTATGAATGAATGGGGGATTTTTGGTGGAAACTCTTTGTGAGTAGAGATGTAGTGTCTAGTAACAACCTCAATATTCCTATGAGCTTTCCACTGAATGAATCACAAGTTGGGATGGGTAGTCTTTATGAGTTGAGATGTACTACTTACTAGCAATCTCTTAACCTATAACTACAGAATGTAAAGAAAGTCCATATTTCTGTGGGAATTAATGCTTAGCACCTGCAGGATTTGAGAAGGGGTGGATACTCTCCATGAGTAGAGATGTAGTATCCAAAGGTAACCTCCTGAGATGGGTAATCTTCGTTAGTTGAGATGTAGTACTTACAAGCAATCTCCTTATCCCTTAACTATGCGCCCACATAGGACTAGCTAGTGGTATTCCATGTAAAAGCTAAAAGAATGACCCTACCTTAGGAAAGTGGGGATACCTTATGTTGTAGGGGTTAATACAGACATTCCATGTTAAGCTCCCATGGTCTATGTAAGTCAAAGCTAGTCCCACAAGAGAATATAATGAACTAGTTCTTCCAAAGGGTGTTATAGTTAGGGTATTTGGTGGAATGGGACGCCATTTATGCATTGCACAAATAGGTATTTTGAAGTAGTTTGTGAATCCTTGTAATGTTAATGAATTAGTAGGTTACTATATGATGCAAATGAAGTAAGTCAACATTATGTGTAATGTTGATGAAACATGTTGGTCTTATGTCTAATGTTAATGAAGGTTATGTGACTTGCCGAATGTGATGTACGTAGTCTAGGGTGGTTCCAAAGGAGCACTAATTTGGAGTAGTATAATGGGATTCTACTTTCACGTTACACTAGCGTAACTTCAATTTATCTTAGGGGATAGTCTTTATGTCAAGTTCTTATATGCATGAATGTTTCATCTAGTGTCGCTAGTAATGAATGTTGACTTGTTGAGTTGTGATGGAAAATAAGTATCCTTATCTTTTGTAATCTTAAGGAACACTTTGGTGTGTATTAAAGAGGTTGTATGAGCGGTCTATTCATCTCTTACCTAGGTGGGTCTTAGGATAACTTTGGATAGAGGGTCTAAATAATGAATGTGTTACTTAATGAATATGGTTATATGTTGAGAATTATGGGAGTATTACCCTATATATTAGTGATCGACTTGTATAATGTCTTTTACACTTGGTTCATGAAGTTTACCAAGATAGCATGAAAAGCACACTTCAATAAAAATGTTTTCTTTAAAAGCATGTGTTTGCATGAATGCCATGATTAGTGCTCCCTTGTACTAACTCCATATTCTTCTCTATTTCTACAAGTATATGTGGAAGAAAGTGAGGGTCTTAGAGTTAAAGCTTGGGAAGTAGATTATTCTCACAATATTCTTGGTATGTCCTCTTGTGTTCGAGGACATGGATGTTCTTTTTAGTTTTCTTTCATAAAGGACTTTGTTCAAAAACTAGTATCTTTCTTTTAATACAAGGGCGATGCCCTATGATAATAAAAAGTGTCTAATATGGCTTGTGATGCAACTTAGTTCTTGTTACGTTTTATAAAAGTTTTTCCTTATTGATTTTATTGTGAAGATTTTAAATTCCGTACTACTTTTCATACCTATGTGATGAATGAAAGCTAAGAGGCTTGTATAAGGCCTACGAGAGGTCAAGTACGTTGTGTGGCACCTAGGGGGTACTCTCGGATCATTACAAACTTGGTATTAGAGCGTAAGGTTATGGAGATAGTCTAGGGTCCCAAAGTCTCACAAGCCATGTCATGTAAAGTCTTGTTCATCGATGTAAGTTGCAACACAACTTTGAGCGAGAGGCTATAGGTTGATAGAGTTACACTTCCTTGATATTCTTGATGTCGGGCCTTAGAGTGTATTGTATTAGTTCTTAATTCTATTGTTTGATTTTAGGAACATGAATACAAGAGGAAATAATGTAAGGAAATCTTAAGAAGATAATTTGAATGAAAAGGTTCCCCCTCAAGTACCCCAAGGTCCACAAGCTCCCAATGAGGAAGGGGCCATATCTAATGTGGAGATAATGGTTGCTTTCCAAACTTTGACCTAACTCATGATGACTCAAGATCAAGTCGTCACTACTTAAGCTCAAGCCATGAATAGGATCTCATGCCATGAAGGTCACAACTAACCAATGAGTAGGAGCCCAAGTAAACTGCAATGCAAGTAGTCCTGCTTCTAGAATACGAGACTTTATGAGGATGAATCCTCCTACTTTTCATGGAACTAAGGTGGATGAGGATCAACAACTCTTCATTTATTAGGTGTTTAAGGTGGTGGATGCTCTTAGAGTAACTTTTAGGAAAAAAACGGAACTCGCTACCTACCAACTAATACATGTAGCACAAGTGTGGTTTGAGCATAGGAGGGATGAGAGACCAGTAAGTGTGATCCTGGTAGATTGGGGAGTGTTTAAGACGACCTCTCTTGATAGGTTTTTCCCCTTAGATTTGAGGGAGAAACATTTGGTGAAATTCATGAACCTCCAGGGGGAATGAGTGTGAAGGAATATTCTCTCAAGTTCACCCAACTTATGTCCCAACCTTGGTAACCAACTTTAGAGATAGAACAAAACAGTTTATGATAGGGGTGTCTAGTTTGGTTTAACAAGACTGTCGTACAATAATGCTCCATCATGATATATATATGTCTAGAGTTATGGTGTATGCGAAACAAATTCAGGAGACCAAGCTTTGAAAAATGAATAGAGATAGGAAGAGGAATAGGCCGGAGGAACCAAGTCAACCTAAGTATAAGAAGAGGTTTTACAATAAAGAATACCCCATGGTGAGCAAGGATATGCTGTCCAACTCAAATTCTAAAGGAGAGAGTGGAGGTGGATCTAGTTTTGACAGGTATAGATGTACTACATGTGGAAAGCAATATTTGGGTAATTGTATTGCCAGTACAGATGGGTGTTTTGGATGTAGTAAGAAGGCTAATAATATGAGAGATTTCCCAACCCTTAAGGTAAAAGGGAAGGAGCCCAACCAAGCTCCTCAAGATGGTCCAAATCCTAATGCTCAAAAGAAAAATCATTTTATGTGCTACAAGCTAACAAAGGAGAAATCCCAGAATAAAGGTCCCGGTGAGTCATAATTCCTTATGGTTGTCTAGAATTATTATTAGATGGTTTTACTCCATATGTGGGAGAATGAGTTCAATAGTAAGGTGGTTGATATCCTTATGTTTCCTTCTATTCTTCTCAAGTTTGAGACAAAAATTCTTAGTAGTTTTGTTTTGTTTTAGAGTCTTGCATATTAATAAGAGGTGCATATTTCCTTATGTTATGAGTACCTTTTATTATAATATGTTACATGCTCTTGATAATGTTATGATAAAATTAGAAATTGATCTATATACTTCTCATGTTAAAGTCCATCTAGTAAAATTGCTTGTTTTCCTCATGAGTAATCATGTTGATTAGGCCTATGTGTGATTTGAAAGTTAATGCATGTTGAGACTTATAATGCAACGATGATCATGTATAAAGTTGGAGAAGGAATTTCCTCCAAAATGAAATGAAAATGATGAAGTATGTATGCACTATGAATTGTGGAAATAGTTCTGAATTGCTTGTGTTGATTAGAGTTCATAAATGAGGTGAAGTTGGTGTTCCTTGTAAGTTTGGTGCATTGCCTATGAAGTTTTGTTAATGATTATGTGTGTTGTGAGCTTCTAGATAAGTCATTTAGTCCTTGAAAGTGTTTTAGTGTCATTCAAGGACGAATGTTTTCCAAGTGGGGGAGATTGTAACGACCCTCAAAATAAACTAGGATAAATTAGAGCTTCACCTGAGTTTCTTGAGTTATTAACATGTTAAAATAATGAATCTTATCCTTTGAAGTCAGTCAGTTGTAAAGAGTTTCCAAGTCAAGCCTGACAGGACGACCGCGACGTCTGGAAACTAATCTTTTGTGTGATAGTGTGTTCTTGTATGTTTTCCTTATTTTGATGTGTCATTTGGAGTCTAAAAATCAGTGAGGGTGACACTAGTGTCTTAATAAACTAGTTTAGGGCCAAAACGTCCAGGTACGACTCCCCAAGGACCAACCAAAGTGCTCCTTGAGGAGGGCCTAAGCCTTGAAAAAGAGGATGCAAAGGTAGTGTGCAGGCAGCTTCTTTTTGAAGATGCTCGCGCGTCGCACACCCATCACTTAAAAGGAAAAATACTTGCTTGCAACGCGGGCTTTTCATGAACCTTTTGGGATTTATTATAAACGGTTTTGAGTCACTTTTACCCCATTTCTACAATAAAAAACAAAACCCTCATATCTTAAATTTTGCCGCGTCATGTAGAAGTCAAGTTAGACTTAATTAAAGAGGTCCAAATTGTGTAGGGGTGTTTTGGGAACCTTTCGGGATTTATTATAAATAGTTTTGATTCACTTTTACCCCATTTAACCAATCAAAAACTAAACCCTCTAACTGAAAATCAAAAGCTCAATCTTCTCTTAAAATTCTCTCTGTATTCAAATCTTCAATTGAAGAACTTTCAAGATCTAAGGAAGATGGTAAATTCGTCAAGTTTTCAACTCAAATTTCGTGGAATTCCTAGTACTAAGGTATGGTAATCCTTCATTCTTGAATAACCTCTCATTCAGGGAGTTCAATTCAATGGTTTTAAAAGATGAATTAATGATCAATTTCCAAATTTTTTATTATACGCGTGGGTTAATTGCTAAAACATTTTCTAAATTATGTTATTGATATACTTATGTTGAATGAAGGGCTTAAGATTATTTTAATGGAATTCCTTGAAACACCCATATTTTGTCCTAATCTCGTAATTGGCTTATGAAGTGAGTTTGATGAATGTGATTGGATATTGTTAGAATTGTGTTTACATTATGTTAGAACTGTGTTTATATTATGTTGACTTGTTGAGTTATGATGGAAAAGAAGTATCCTTATCTTTGATAATCCTAAGGAACACTTAGGTGTGTATTGAAGAGGTTGTATGGGCGGTCTCTTCGTATCTTGCCAAGGTGGGTCTTAGGATAACTTTGGATAGAGGATCTAAATGATTAATGTGTTACTTAATTAATATTGTTATATGTTGATAATTATGGAAGTTTACCTGGTGTAACGGCTGTGCAGAATGCCCAAGTCGTCACAAGGCGCACTCACCTCTAGGAGGTGTTATACAATCCTTTAGATATCGTTCATTGCATATATATTTAAATTATTATGGAATTTAAAACTTTCCGCAATAGTAGTAAAACAATTTTATAGAATATAAGAAAGAACTAAGTTTTTTTCATAAGGCATCTTAGACACATATAATATCACAGGGTCACATCTTTTACATCAATTTAAGATTATTTTAATGGAATTGCTTGAAAAACCCATGTTTTGTCCTAATCTCGTAATTGGCTTATGAAGTGAGTTTGATGAATGTTATTGGATATTGTTAGAATTGTGTTTATATTGTGTTTACGTTATGTTAGAACTGTGTTTATATTATGTTGGCTTGTTGAGTTATGATGGAAAAGAAGTATCCTTATCTTTGATAATCCTAAGGAACATGTAGGTGTGTATTGAAGAGGTTGTATGGGCGGTCTCTTCGTGTCTTACCAAGGTGGGTCTTAGGATAACTTTGTATAGAGTGTCTAAATGATTAATGGGTTACTTAATGAATATAGTTATATGTTGATAATTATGGAAGTTTACCTTGTGTAACGACCCTGCAGAACGCCCAAGTCGTCACAAGGCGCACTCACCACTCGGAGGTGTTATACAAGCCTTTAGATATCGTTCATTGCATATACATTAAAAGTATTATGGAATTTAAAGCTTTCCACAATAATAGTAAAACAATTTTATAGAATATAAGAAAGAACTATGTTTTTTCATAAGGTATCTTAGACACATATAATATCATAGGGTCATATCCCTTACATCAATTTAAGATTATTTTAATGGAATTCCTTGAAAAAACCATGTTTTGTCCTAATTTTGTAATTGGCTTATGAAGTGAGTTTGATGAATGTGATTGGATATTGTTAGAATTGTGTTTATATTGTGTTTACATTATGTTAGAACTTTGTATATATTATGTTGACTTGTTGAGTTTGATGGAAAAGAATTATCCTTATCTTTGATAATCCTAAGGAACACTTTGGTGTGTATTGAAAAGGTTGTGTGGGCGGTTTCTTCATGTCTTACCAAGGTGGGTCTTAGGATAACTTTGGATAGAGGGTGTAAATGATTAATGGGTTACTTAATAAATATAGTTATATGTTGATAATTATGGAAGTTTAGCTTGTGTAACAACCCTGGAGAACGCCCAAGTCGTCACAAGGTGCACTCAGCTCTCGGTGGTGTTATACAAACCTTTAGATATCGTTCATGGCATATATATTAAAAGTATTGTGGAATTTAAAACTTTCCACAATAATAGTCAAACAATTTTATAGAATATAAGAAAGAACTAAGTTTTCTTATATGTCATCTTAGACACATATAATATCATATGGTCACATCCCTTACATCAATTTGAAAAAGAATTCTAGTCTATTACAAAGTCTTTAATAAGAAATAGCTAGAAAATAAAATCATGTCCTCGAACATAACAGGACATACCAAGCTTCTTGAGATAATTCTATTTCCCAAGCTTCAACTACTAATATAATAATAACTTGCCACCTACACTTGTTGAAAGAGATAAACATCTAGAATTAGCACGCTGAATTAAATAAGTATGGTGAACATGCAAGAAAACCATGCAAAAAGAGACATTAACTTTAATATATGCTTCCATGTAATTTAGGTAGAAACCTTAATCATAAGAGTTTTATAGACATAATAGACATCACCAATCACATATAAGACATATTCAATATTCAAAAAGTAATCCTTTTAATACACTTTATACCCTCCACCTAAGGTTTCTCTAAGACTCACTTGAGTAAGTCATGAAGAGACCACCCATACACCCTCTTCAAGCACACCTAAGCGATCATCAAAGATACCCTAGATGAGAACATTTCTATTCATCCTACATTTACCTAGTGAACATTATTCAATATAATCATTTAGGAGACAAGCAACAATTAGAGGACTTCACATAATGGTCTTGGAAGACCTTGGGAACTCATTCTAGCATATTCAAGGCCTACTAATACCATGTGCAGATGGTGCCCTATTCCACTACAAACACTTTGTAGAACCTATTCAATACTAGAGTGTACATCCCACATGATGACAATATGGATCAACCGACATAGATAATATGAGCTACGTATGGAATCCAGTGTCATAAGGACCCTACACCTTAAAAGGTGTTCTACATGCCAAAGGTAGAACTAGGACACATCCCATGTTGGCACATGGTTAAGGAATATGAAGGGATTCTTTTACACTAGTATCATGATACAAGTAGAGATACTATCACAAGTAAATCCACTCGGTGAATTGCCTGTGCTCTCATAGATTAAGTTCATTCCGTAAGGTTATTTGAGGAGGTACCATTTCTTAGGTCTACCAAATCATAATACCACTACCTAGAAGGGATCCACTAGGGTATACCATCTAGGTATATTAGGATAGCTCTTATAACTTTCATAAAGATGGACGCATGTTGTTCCGGCCAACCTATCTCTAAGTATATCACTCCACTTAATAAGGAGGCACCATATAGGTCTATTCCTTCAAGTCTTCTTACTACCCTTCTTTTCATTATTCAAGGTTTCACATTCTTTACTTTTTTCATATTCAAGGTTCTACTTTATTAATATCTTTTCATTATTAAAGGTTTTACATTCACTTAGAGTTTTTGACTTATCAAGAAGGAGCACCATGCTTAGGTTTACCAGTTTAAGACATACTCGAGAAAACCTCATATAATCATTCAAAGGAAGGGCACCTACTCTAGGTCTACCAATCCTAGATCTTCATTCATACTCTCATTCAATATCATTCAACTAACAAGTAGGAACAACTAGCCTACCAACACAAGATACACCATCATTCAATAAGGCTCTCCCTAGTCCTTTATCGTCATATATAAACATCTAGAGAGTAAGTACATTCAATCATATCATTGTAACACCCATACACGATCATATAAACATCACATGAGCACCTTCCCTTTATACCTTCACATATACTGTATCATGATCGAACCATAATTCACATAATAATGCAAACAAGGACGTGTTCATAACGATTATAAAAATTAAACACCGCCAGCATAAGTGAACCATACAAGTCAATAACAAATCAATATCAATTCTATTCTAAACAAAGAAATTACGTCAACTCACCACCTTCCAATAGACACAATCACCATTCCTTATCCTTTCCAACAAATTCACATAACAACAAATCTTACCAATAACAACACACGTAAGACTAGGCCAACAATTAATCCATATCCATGATCCAACAAAATTCAATATAGATATCAATAATATATGACAAGATATGAACATTTTTAACAATGATCAACTTATAATCAATTGCCTATAACAAACTATACATGAGTTCAACACAATTAAGCCACGAACAATTCATTCACTTTAGAGCCAAAACTAGGAATTCAAGGAATACATGGGTTCGTGAAAGTTTTTATCTTAAAACCATAAATTAACATTGATCATTTAATAAAACATCAAATTAAACCTTTTCATGCAAAAACCCATGCTTAGAATTCAAAATATGATTTCAAGGTTTTTGAAGATCTTTGAAATGCTTATGGAATTGGCTCCTTGAATGGAAGAGGAGTAAAAGGATGAAATCACCATACCAAAATATATGAAATTCCACAAAATTGATGGAAAAATCAGTGGAGAACTTCAATCCTAGATTCAACCTTGAGTTTAAGCTTCAATGGAGTCTAGAGAGAAGTTCTTTTGATTTTGGGTTTTTGATTTGGAAAATTGAGGTCCAATATATGTCTAGGCATTTAAACTAACTTAATATACTTTAAAACATCAAAAAATTCTGTATAGGACTTAATTAGTACATGAGGTGAATCACCCCTCACTTGGCCGAGATATGCACGAAAATTGCAGGCCACACGATGGCAACCAAATGACGGGGCGTCGATGGAACCACCGCCCAGCCTGCCGGGCATGGTTTTGATAAGAGATTCATTTTTTTGGGGCTAATATACCCACAAATAAGTGTGTAGACACGCCCCATTATGACGGGGCATCATTCAATCAAAGAAACGTCGATTGGGTCGTGGTTTGGGACTGCCTTGGCAGCTTCATGGACAACATTTAGGTTCTCCTCAAGGAGTTATAGGGTGGTCCTTGGGGAGTCGTACCCAAATGTTTCCACATTAAACATTATCATCTAGATATTATATCCTCCTCCTATCATTTTAGACACCAAAAAACATATAAACCATGTAAAGGCACACTAGAACACATAAGACTAGTTTTCGAACGTCTTGGTTATTCTTTGACGTTTGACTTCAAAAATCTTCAAACTGACTTCTAATGCTATTATTCATAAGTTTAACACCTTATAAACTTATAACACACATGATAGGATCTAATTTAACCTATTTAATTTTGACGGTTACAACAATCTCCCCCACTATGATAACATTCATCCTAGAATGACACTAAAACACTTTCAATACTTTCAAGAGATCAAAACTCAAGACTAGAAGCTCATAACCATACCAAGTCATACGAAATACACATAGATAGGAGGAAAATTAACTCCATATAACAAGAGACTCAAACACAACAAGAAAGTAGGAACAACATCTACAACTTATCCTGCAGTGAGACTCTATATTTTTCATTTCACATAGGAGGAACAACCTTATCCACAAGTCATCTGCTCTATTCTAATAAAACAGAATTATGAAACCTTTTAAAATGTTCCATGTTAAGCATGCTTATAAGTCACTCATGCAAAATTTAGGTAATTCATTATTGATGCACATCAACAAGAGACAACATCATTTAAGCTCACTTTTCTGTATAAACATAAAATAATGGAAATATTCCAAAAATTTTAAGGGAAACATAAAAATCTGTTTTTACAAAAGAATCCCAATTTATGCACATGCTACTAGAAAGTTCCAACTCTCAAGCTTGAATAAAATAGAAGAGAAGAAACAAAATCCATTGGCTAAACTATTCCCCATACTCCACCCTCTTAGGAGAAACCCAAACCCATAAACACTATCATGAACAACACAAAGGGGAAAACAATTACTTAATTGGAACCTTCATCAGGATTTGCTTCCTTGCTAGCTTGTAAAGCATATAAATGACCATGATTCGAACATTGGGAACCATACCCTCACTAAGAGATTTCTTGGCCTCTGTCTCTTTAACCGCAATAGTAGGACAATCTCTTACCTTGTGATCATTCTTCCCACAACCATAACAGCCACTAGTACCGTCTAGGAACATCCTACGGTGCCTTTTTTTCTACAAGTTGGACAAGGAGTCCTAACCAATTAGGATCCACCACTTCTCTCTTGGTCGACCCTTGGAACACTTGTAGCATCTTAAATTGGGGCCCTTTTTTATACCTTGATTGACCTTTATCGTCTGACCTACCTCTTTTTAAATACCTACCTAACCTCTTAATCTTGGATTCTTCAATGGATTGAGCATACACCATGAGTCTAGAGATATTCATGTCGTTATAAAGCATTGTCATTCGATACTTTTCCTTCAGAAGATCAAAACAGTGATCAAGAACCTACTCATCTTATCTCTAAGATTAGACACCAAGAATGGAGCATACTTAGACAATAGGATAAGTTTCAAGGAATACTCTTCCACACTCATTTTGCCTTGCCTAAGGTTTGTAAACTCCTCAATCTTAACCTGATTTTTCTCACGGCGAAATTAATTCCTTAAGAAGTCTTCCGTAAATTATTCCCATCCATTTGGACAAGATTCTACCGACTTATTATCATTCCATTGTGTATACCACACTGGAGCAACCCATTTCAATTGATATGAAGCCAACTACTCTTTTTCCTTAGAAGTTCGCCCCATATCATGAACTATCTTATATACCTCATCCTAGAAGGCGAATCCTCTCCCCCTTAGAGCCAAGAAAGGTAGGAGTATTAATACTCACAAAGTCTCTCAACCTAGAGGTCATGGTACTCTCAAGAGGATTTATCCTAGTCTCTAAATCTTAATTGTCTTGAGCCGTCATGGCTCAGGCTAGGGTAGGAAGAGCTCCTCTTACTTACTCATTAGTGATGTCCTGGGGAACCAACAAAACCTAATTCCCTTGATTAGCTATAACGACTTGTTCAACTTGAGAAGCATGAAAACCTTGGGGAACTTGTTCACCTTGGGGAGGAACTTCCTCATTAACTCTTCTTTCGGGTGTCCTTCTTCTTTTCATATCCTATAAACACAAGAGAAGAGATCAGGAAATGACACATATAACCTAAAATCTATGGTACGACACAAAATAAATGAAGAAAGTGAAACTTCTATCGTCCTATAGCCTCTCACTCATAGATATGTCATGACTCACCACCGATAAATAAAAATCTACTAGACGTGGCTTTATGAGACTTTGAATCCTAAAGACTACTTCATAACCTTATGCTTTCAAACCAAGTTTGTAACGACCCGGGAGCTCCCTAAAGTCCTCACAAGGTGTACTCACCTCTCAGAGGTCTTATACACGCCCTTAAACTTTTTTACCGCATATATATGAAAGGTAGTGCGGAATTTAAATTTTTTCATAATAATAGTAAAAATCTATTTTAGAATATAAGAAAGAACTAAGTATCATCATAATCCATCTTAGACACATATAGTATCATAGGGTCACAAACCTTACATTAATGTGAAAATGAACTATAGTCTATTAAAAAGTCTTTAATAAGAGATAGCTAGAAACGTAAACCATGTCCTCAAGCATATGAAGACATACCAAGCCTTCCCAAGCTTCAAGTTCTAAGAGAATCCGCACTTGCCACCTACACTCGTAGAAATAGAGAAACATATGGAATTAGCAGATTGAATGCACTAAGTATGGTGAAGATGCAAGAGAACCATTAGAAAATCGACATTTACTTTAAGATATGCTTTCCTGCAATTTTGATAGAAACCTTCATTGTAATAATTTAATAGACATAATACAATTGACCAATCACATATAAGACATATTCCATATGCAACAAGTAATCCTTTTATCAACTTTATACCCTTTACCTAAGGTTACTCTAAGTATCACTTGAGTAAAACATGAAGAGACCGCCCATAACCCTCTTAAAGCAAACCTAAGAGATCCTCAAATCTACCCTAGATAAGAACCTTTATATTCATATTACATTTACCAAGTGAAAATTATTCATAAGAACCATTAAAGTGAAAAACAACAATCAGGGGAATTCACATAATGGTCTTAGAAGACCTAGGGAACTCATTCTAGCATCCCTATTCCACTACCTCACGTTGTAGAACCTATCCAATACTAGAGTGTACATCCCACGTGATGAGAATAGGCATTAACTAACATAGACCATACGAGCTAGGTATGGAATCCGGTATCATAAGGAACCAGTACCGTGGATGATGTTCTACTTGCCAAAGGTAGATTTAGGACACATCCCATGTTGGCACATGGTTAAGTGATATCAACGGCTTATTTGTACTGTAGTCACATACTACAAAAAGAGCTACTACAACACACATATCCACTCGGTGCTTTGCCTTGGTTCTTGTAGAGTATGTTCATTCACGTGTGGGTATTTGAAGAGGTACTATTTATTTGTTCTACTAACTCATAATAACACTACCAAGAGGGATCCACTAGGGTCTACCGAACAAGGTCTATGAGGATAACTCAGATGACTTTCTTAAAGATGGTCACATGCTATTCCAACAAACCTATCTCTATGTCCATCATTCCAGTCAAAAAGGATCCACCATATAGGTCTATTACTTCAAGGCTTCTTATTGCCATTCCTTTCATTAATAAAGGTTTCACATTCTTATACTTCTTTGCATATTCAAAGTTCTACTTTCTTAACCTTCTTTTCATTATTCTTGGTTTTATATTCACTTATGGTTTTAGACTCATCAGGAAAGGGCACCATGCTTAGGTCAACCGCTTGAATACACACTCTAGAAGACCTCATTTAATATCCTACACTAGGTCTATCGATCCTAGACCTTCATTCATACTCTTATTCAATATAATTCAAGTACAGAGTAGGGACAACTAGCCTACCAACACATGATAAAACATCATTCTATAAGACTCTCCGTAGTCATTCATCATCATATATCAACATCTACAGGGTAAGTGAATTCAATAATATTATAGAACACATACAAGAACATATAGACATCATATGAGCACATTCAATTTAAACCTTCACATATGACATATCATGATCATACAATAATTCACATAATAATGCCAAGGCCATGTTCATAATTATACAACAATTAAATACCGCCATCATAATTGTACCATACCAATCAATAACTATTTAACATCAATTATATACTAAATAAAGGAATTAGGTCAACTCACAACGTTCCAATAGTCACAATCTCCATTCCATATCCTCTTCAACAAATTCACATAACGAGAGATCTTACCATTTACAATATACATAATACTAGGTTAGCAATTCATCTATATTAATGATCCAGAAAACTCATAATAGATATCTTTAGCAATTCATCTATATTAATGATCCAGAAAACTCTGAATAGATATCTACAACATGAATTCAATATAATTAAGCCTTAATTAATTCATGCACTCTAGAGAGAAAATTAGGATTCAAGGAATACATGGGTTTCCCACGAAATTTATGAAGAAATCAATAGAGAACTGCAATCCTAGCGCTCTCAAGACTCTTGGTATGTCTTGATCTTTTTGAGGACATGGATGTTCTTTCTAGTTTGCTTTCATCAAATACTTTTTATAAAGACTAGTATATTTCTTTCAATGTAAGGGCTATGAACCTATGATAATAAGATGTTCCTAAGATGGCTTGTGATGAGACTTAGTTCTTGTTACATTTTATAGAAGGGTTTCCTTATTGACTTTATTGTGGAGAGTTTTAATTAAGAACTACTTTTCATACCTTTGTGATGAATGAAAGATAAGAGGCTTGTATAAGACCTCCCAGAGTTTAAGTACGCTGTGTGACACCTAGGAAGTACTCCCGGGTCGTTACAATTGAGGTTAGAAAATGAAAAAGAAAAAAGTCGGGCTCAATCTAGCATGCAAGTCCACATCGCTGACTTACTCCACTAGTGCACAAAATTGCTCTCGTCATTACGAAGAGACCACAAACCTCATTTTCTCAAAAATTATTTCATGACCAAATACTAAAATACATCTGTGCATCATAAAATTGCTCCAAAATAATGTTTTCTTGATGTTTCTCATGAATAATATCTAAAAACACTCTTAATCATCAAGGTATCCTTGCTAGCATAAATCATGACCTTGAATTCATAATTCAAATCAAGGTAGATTTAGGAGTAAATTCTTGAGTGTTCTTCGAGTCATTTTAAGAAGCCTTTTACAAATTCCTTTAACTTTTTTAAAACTTAAGAATTAAGTATGAGGAATAGTGGACATAAGTTCATGTTATTTAAAATGATATATGGAAACAAAGTTTTTTCCATAAGAGTAAATGTTTTCACATTTAAGATGAGAGGAAACACCAATTTCTAAAAGAGTTTTCATGAGTAGTGTTGACTTCCATCTCTTTTAAGAGATAGATTTTTGGGTAATAAACTCAAAACTAAAGAAAGTGTTATGTTTATAAATATATGATTTGAGTATTTTTTAGTAGTATTTAACATCGATATAGTGAGAAGTTCAGAAAACTCAATTCTTCATAAACCATGTAACCAACGTGGGTAGAAATGATCATACATTTTAGATAATTTCTTAATATCTTTTATTAATAGACTAGTAAATCCACTTTTTTGAAGCGTTCTATATCCCTCAAGTTATAGTATCAGTAGCATTGTATCATCACATAACTCATAGAGATGGTTGTCGATTGAAGATTCTCTCAAATATAATTTATTTTAGTATTCTTATATACAACTGAGATGTTATCGTATTTTCCACAACTTCTAGATGTTACCTATTGTTTCAAATGATATATATAAACTACATCTTATTGTTATTTTATTTCTACTTCGAAATTAGTATACATGAGTGGAGTAAAGCTGAGGTAAGTGTTTCTTTCTAATTATAGTTCAAACTTATGTCTTGTTTATATTTCACCTCACATGATCTTACATTCAACATACTGACGTTATTTCACCGACAACATTTTATGATGTAGATACAAGTAACTAAGATCAACATCTAACACCATGTTGATCTAGTTGAGCTGCTACACCCTAGATTCACAAAGCGGCAAAAGCAATAATTTTCAAGACATTACGGGTGCCATCCACCACCGTCCACCCACGGGTGATGGACTAAGCCACGGACCGTAGGGAGGGACGGTGGTTGGTCACCTCTAGGTTTAACTTGGGCCTTAGGACCACAACTTAACCAACACACCATCGGTAATACTACGATCCATCGTACAAGGCCCATAGGTCGAGGTATATAAATTTATTCTATTACTACTAAACAACACTTGATCAGGATATAGTTTAGGCCCATCCACGGTCCTTCGGTCGTGCTCCATGGGTCAAGACTTGCAGTTATTCTTAGGGTCAATTGGGTCTTTTTTGGTTTTAATTATATCAAAGTGGTGTAATTTTTGTTATATCTAGGACACCTATATAAGTAATTTAACCCTCAAACCCCTCATTTAAGACATTATATCAAAATCCCCAAAAAAATCCAAAAAATCCTCTCATATATTCTCTTACTAAAACTTGGAAGAATAAGGAAGAAATTGGATCTATGTCAAAATAAAGTCTCCCAATCTTCATGATTTTGAGGGAATTGTAATAAAGGTATGATATTGTTTCATCCATGTATCTGTTAGATCCATGGACTCCCCTAGAATTACCCAATTTGATGAAATATTCCCCAAATCTAGCTAGGACTTCTTCCAATGTTGTGGCTTATGATTATTGTTGATCCAATTGAGTGGATTTTGATTGTTTATTATAGAATTAGTATAAATACATGTCATAGAGTGATATTTCATGTACCCGTGCCTATTCTATGATTTTAACCTAGAACTGATATAATTGGGTTAATGCCATGAAGGGAAACTTTGTTGGTTTAAGATGTATCCTTATAGGATTGATGAATTATTAATATAATAGCTTTAAAATTTAGCTTAAATGATGATCATGAAATTTATTGCTTGAGAGTAAATCTTATTATAGGAATTGTTGGTAATTAATATCATTGTTGTGTAATGAATATTTCTTCGATGAACTATTAATTAAGAATCAATAAATGTGGGCTTTCTCACATGAATGATTTTAGGTGAAAATATTGCTCACCTAAAATGAATCTAGACTAAAAGACTATGTAGTTTATGAGGTTAAAGGTGATTACCCTTGACCTCCATATGAAAGGATATGAGGTGATTCCCCTACTTCTTAAAATTGAACAAGAGGTGAGTCCCCATTTTCTTATTATGACAAATGGACATGGAGGCGAGTACCAATGATCCCTATGAAATAATATTGAATCTATTACCCACATTATATGATTAATAATGTGGGGGCATTTACCTGCATCATATGATGAGATTGTGGAGGCGAGTACCCGCAATCTAAAAGTAAGTAAGAGGAGGCGAATACACAATAGCCTCTTTAAGCTAGGCAAAGAGATGAAACCCCATGTCTTTAAAACTGAGTATTTATAATTAGACTATGATAACGTGGATTGTTTCTAGAGATGCGATCTATGAGGTAAGCATGACTAAAGGCGGATGACCCAAGTCTTGACTAAGGATGAGTAAGGTTGCTTGACAAATATTCCTTTATTATTATGATGTTGATTTATGTTCATTGATTATTCTTATGGTTCACATTGACTAACCATGATACTTATGTTGCTCATGTTAGCTATCTATTTATTACGTGATTTTACTAACACATACATTGCCTATATTATTGTCAAATGAAAGGTCCGACGACATTGGCACTTATTCTCGTGGATAGGATCATAGTAGCTAAAGAAAGTGAAGATTGATGAGTCTGAATTAGATTCGAGGATGTGATAACCACTTTATTTTATAGCTTGGACTACTGAATGGGTTGTGTCCCAAGATTTTATTTTTTATTTTACATGGTTTAAAACAATGGTATTAGACTTTTGCTTCATTTTATAAAGAATTTGATTGTATTAAAGAGTTTAAATTTTCACTCATTACTATTTATGTATGTTATGATATGCTAATTGGCTTATATTAGGCCTATCAGGGTCTTATACTTCTTGTTACGTCTAGGGGTAACCCTAGGTCATGATAAACTTAGTGTTAGAGCACAAGGTATAGAATGATTATAGGATGTCTCAAACCGTGTCAAGTAGAGTTTTGTTCATAGGTGTGAACCGTGACTAATTTATGAATGAGAGTGTGCAACTTTTAGGTATGAGAGGTTACTAGATGTTCAGGAAATATCACTTTTTCTTTTCTCTAAGTCATTCCATGGAGTTTAAATCTATAAGGTATTTATCCTAATCCCTACCCGATAGATTTTAGGTTATGAATACTAGAAGGGCTTTTACAAGAAGGATGGAGGGAGAAATTGATGATTAAAATTTCTCCCCGTCCCCCCAAGATCCTCTTCAATCTCCAATTGATCCTATAAATGAGAATATAACCAATACAGAGTTTCGATTAGTGTTCCAAGTGTTGTCTCAAGTCATTATTATTCAACCCAACAGAGAGGTGGTAACTATCATGAAATCAAATTTAGGTACATCGGCGAGAAGAGTGAGGGAACTTTACAACGATGAAGCCTTCAGAATTATATGTGTCCAAAAATAATAAGCATCCTCAATAATATACCAATAAGGTCTATAAGATACAATATATTATAGGGCTGACACCGGTAGAGAAAGTAGAGTAAGCCTGTTGAGATTTGATTTAACTAGTGGAAAGGGGCAAGACCAGAAGGAGTGATCCCATAGAGTGGGACAGGTTTAAAATTAATTTCCTTGACAGGTTCTTCCCTCTAAAGATTAGAGAGGCCAAGGAACTAAAGTTCATCTAACTTCGGCAAGAAAATATGAGTGTTAAAGTGTACGCTTTGAGGTTCATCAAATTTTCAAAGTATGTTTCTTCTATTATTGGGGATCATAGTAACAAGATGAATACATTTGTTTCTGGAGTGTTTGACTTTGTTGTCATAAAATGCCACATTGCAATTCTTGTTCTTGATATTGACATTTTTCGCCTATGGTGCATTCCCAATAAATATAGGAAGAAAAGGTTAAAGAATGATATAGGGAAGCAAAGAGGGCAAGAACAGATGATGGTAAATTCTTACATTCTACGTCTGGTGGATGAGGTCATTCTATGATTTGAAAAAGATTCTTTGGAAAGGTTTCTTCAAATGCTTATCCAAAGTCTAAAAGTGAAAGGATATCTAACCCTAAACCTGAAGTAGATGGCAGTAAGTCCTCAATGCCTACTTGTACTAAATGTGGGAGAAATCATCAGGGTAAGTGTCTAGAGGGATCTAATGCCTGATTTAGGCATGGTAAGATGGGTCACCAGATAGGTAACTCTCAAACGGTTTCTAAGAATGAGGAAGATAATTATCGTAGGGATCAATACAACCCCTATCCAATCCAAGTGGTTCGGGTTCCAATGTTCCTAAGCAAAACTGATTTCTATGTACTCCAAACTAGAGGTGATCAAGAGACATTGCCTGATATGGTTACCGGTATGTTAGAAGTTTCTAAAATTTATCTTTATGCTTTGCTTATTCCTGACGCTACTTTGTCCTTTATTGCTCCTTATTTGTCTTTAAAGTTTGATTTGCTCCATCATGTCCTATTAGAGACTTTTTCTATTTCTACCTCTGTTGGTGATTCTGTGTTCGTTGAGAGGGTGTATAGAAGGTTTAATGTCTCCTTATCATATAGAGTTACTATTGTCAACTTGGTAGAACTTGATATGTTACGCTTTGATGCCATCCTTGGTATGGATTGGTAGTATTCATGTTATGCTTCTATATATTGTACAACTAGGCTAGTTAAGTTCTGATTCCAAGATGAGCCTATCCTCGAGTGGGAGGGGGTAAATTCAATTCCTAAGAGTCATGTTATTTCTTGTGTTTAATATACAAAGATGATCTCTAAAGGTTGCTTGTACCATCTAGTTAGGGTTAGGGATGTAGATTTTGAAACCCCTTTGCTTGAGTCGATCCCCATTGTTAATGAGTTTCTAAGGGTATTTTCAAATGATGTGCTTGGTATTGCTCTCGAAAGGATGATTGACATTGTATTGACATGTGCCTGGATACGAACCCTAACTCTATTCCTCCTTATTGAATGGTTCCGGCGGAACTTAAAGAGTTGAAGGAAAAGTTGGAAGATCTATTATAAAAAGGTTCATCCAACCAAGCATCTCACAATGGGGTGCTTCAGTGTTGTTTGTTAAGAAAAAAGACGGTTCCCTCCGAATATGCATCAATTATCTACATTTGGACAAGGTGATTATTAAAATTATGTATCCTGTCTCAAGGATCTATGATTTGTTTGACCAACTCCAAGGGGAAAGTTATTTCTCTAAAATTGATTTCTAGTGGGGTTATCACCAGTTGATTGTGAAAGAATAATATATTCCAAAAATAATAGAACCCGGTATGGTCAACATGTGTTTTTGGTAATGATGTTTGGTTTGACTAAGGCTACAACACATATGTGGACTTGATGATAGGGTGTTTAGACAACACCTTGACATGTTTGTAGTTGTGTTCATCGATAATATATTGATATGCTCATGAAATAAAAATGAGAATATTCATCATTTGAGGATCATATTGAAAATCCTTAAGGTACAACAAATTTTTGCAAAGTTTAGCAAGTGTGAATTTTCGCAAAGGTCTGTATTATATTTTTGTCATATTGTTTCAGGGAAAGGTATATATATATAGATATTAAGAATATGGATGTGGCTAGTTGGCCTAGACCTCTATCACCTTCAGACATCAGAAGTTTCTTGGGTTTGGCCCGTTATTATCGATGATTTGTTGAGGGTTTTGCTTCTATTTCCTCTCTATTTATGCCTTTGACCCAAAAGAAGGCTAAGTGTGTATTTTCCAAATATTGTGATGCCTAGAGAATTGAGTTGGGATGTGTAATTATGCAAAATGAAAAGGTTATTGCCTACGCTTCACGGAACCTTAAGGTTTGTTAGAAGAATTATCCGACCCATGATCTTGAATCAATGTGGTAGTTTTTTCCTTAAATATATGGAAACATTGTATGTATGGTTTGTGCGTAGATGTATTCACCAACCACAGAAGCTTGCAATATGTATTTAATAACAAGGGTATGAATTTTTGCCTAATAAGGTTGCTTGAGATATTGAAAGATAATGATATGAGTGTTCTCTATCACCCCGGAAAGATGAATATAGTAGTGGATGCTCTTAGTAGGTTGTCCACAAATAGTGTTGGTCATGTGGATGATTGAAAAGATTTGCCACGAGATGTGCATACGTTGGCCCAATTGAGTGTTCAATTGGTAGACTCTGCCAAGGGTTGTGTCATTATCTATTATGGTTTTCAATCATCTTTTGCAAGTGCTGTGAAAAATAAACAATGTCTAGATCAAATTTTTGAAAAATTAAATGAAATTGTACTTTTTTTTTAAGAAAGAAGAGGTTACTAGACGAGACATACCTCCCGCTGAAGAACAATTTTGATAGTAGGTGTCGGGAGACCCTGAAAAAGTGATAGATCAAGAAAGAAAGAACTTTCTAATGCCGTTTTTGACACTAGGAATAGGCTGCTAGGACGGAAGACTCTGAAGATGACATAAGAAAGAGCTGAGTTGGAAGCTCTATAAACATTGATAGCCTTCCACTCATTGATGAATAGTTGGTTTTATCACCTAGTCACTTCAATACCAAGTAACTCTGTACTCAACAAGTATAATGACTCTTTAACTCACAAAAATTATCGAGTACCAAGATACCAAGTTTGAATATGTGTTCAAAATGTTGATTATGTAAAGGAACAAATTTTTACAGAAGTCCATAGTTCATGGTATTATGTTCACCCAGCAGCTACCAAGATGTACCGTGATTTGTAGGAAATATATTGGTGGAACGGGATGAAAAAGGATATTGTGGGATTTGTGGCTAGTTCTGCTAATTTCCAACAAGTGAAGATTGAACATAAAAAACTCGGGAGGTTTATTTCAAGACATTAGCATTCCTACTTGGAAGTAGGAAGTTGTGAATATGGACTTTACAGTGAGGTTGCCACGTACTCGACGACAAAATAATTTGATTTGCGTTATAGTAGACGGAATAATGAAATCATTGCATTCCATTCTCGTCAAAGTTTCTTATGTCGCGGAATACTATGCTAAGTTGTATATAACCGAAATGGTAAAATTTCATGGTGTGTCACTGTCCATTATCTCTGATAGGGGTACTCAATTTTTGGAGTTATTCCAAAAGGGTCTACGCACAAAAGTGAAGCTTAGCACGTATTTTCACCCACAAACTGATGGGAAGGAGGATTCAATAGTCCAAACGTAAGAAGATATGTTGAGCAAAGGTGTCATCGATTGCAAGGGAAGTTGGGGTGATCACTTGACATTGATAGAGTTTACCTATAATAATAGTGACCATTATAGTATTGGTATGTCCCCCTTTGAATGTCTTTACGGTAAGAGGTGTAGTACTTCCATAGGATTGTTTGAGATAGTGGCGTTGTCTTGATTAGACCCGAGTTAGTTCATGAGACAACAAAGAAGGTCTGGCTTAATAGAGAGAGGTTAAGAACAACCTAAAGCGGACAAAAGTCCTATGCCCATGTTAGAAAGAGAGACCTTGAGTTGAGGATAATTAGTGATTGGGTCTATTTGAAAATCTCACCCATGAAAAGTGTGATGAGATTTCAGAAAAGGGAAATATAGTCCCAGATATGTATCAAACTTCAGACGTATTTGTAAGGTTGATTATGAATTTAATTTTCCAAATGATTTGGCAATGGTGCATCCGGTGTTCCATGTCTCTATGCTTAAAAGGTTTGTTGGAAATCCAACATCAATAGTTCCCCTGAAAGGGTTGGGAGTTGATGAAAGTCTATCTTATGAAGAAGTATCGGTTGAGATTCTGACACTAACTAAAGTTAGATTTTAAGAAACAAGAAAACAAAAAAACAAAAAACAAATCCCAAAAACAAAAAGAAAGTTTTTTGTAAATATTTGGAGAAGAAACAACTTGTTTTAGGGGCTACTTGGGAAGCTTAATCGATATGAAGTTCCGAAATCCTGTTCTCTTTCCCTCTACTCTAGCTTGAGGGAATAAGGTTCCTCTTGGTTTGATTTATGATTTGAAGTCATTCGTGTCATAGATATTCCCATAATTTCCTTATGTGATGCATGTTCATGAAATCTTGTCTTTTGAAAGAAAATAAGTTTGTGTGTGATTTTCCTTATGTTTTAATTAATTAAGTATGAGTTTCATATAAAATCCATGAGATGAATTGATGAACATGTTTTAGATATGCTTTCTGAGATTGAACTGCATATGAGCTCCATGAGATTGTTTTTAGCATATATTTAGATGGATAAGGTAGTTGTTCCTTGAATATATCAAATCTAAATATTTGATTTTTAGCGGTAATTTCCAGTTACTTATGGTACATTGAATATGTTTAGTTAGGAGATGAAGTTCCTCCTTAGTTGTAAGCATTCATGTAGGTTTCATGCATTATGGGTTGCTAGTTTTGAGTATTTTTATTGGAATTTCGTTAGTTTTTAGATTAGATAGAATTCCAAGCAAGATGATACACCTTGGGGGGGGGGGGGAGGGGGGGGGGGGGGGGGGGGGGGAGGGATAATCTAACACAGTTTCCAAAATAGTCAAAACAAACAATTTTAGGAAATTGCAGGTGCCACTCACGACCCATGGACTGAGCCATGGACCGTAACGGGGGTTTGTGGTTTGTCACCCCTATTGAACTTAGGCCTCATGACCACAGCGCAACCAATGGACCGTCGTCTAGACTATGGTCCGTGGTCCTAGGTCGAGGTACAAAAAATTTAGTCTCTAACCACTGAAAAATTCTTTGCTTGGACTGACGGTAGATCCATCCACGGTCCATCGATCTTGGTCTTGCGTCAGCACTGCGGTTATTTTTAGGGGTGTTTCTTTTTTGTTTTTAATTAAATAAAAATGGTGTCATTTTTTCCTTGGAATAGGGCAAATATATAAGTATATTTAACCCCTAAAACCCTCATTCAAGACATTCTCTGAAAATTACAAAAGAATTCTCAAAAGTCTATTCTCTCTCTAGAAGTTAAGAAGTTGAAAAGAAGGAAAGAAATTGAAGCTAGGGTTCGAAGACAAGGTCCCCATCATCAATATTTGAGGAATCGTACAATGTATTAATAGCATTTTATCCATTGATCTCTTCCATCAATGGTGTCTCCTAGAATTCCCGAATTTGATGAAGAACTCCATAATTCTAACTTGGTATATTCAAATGTTGTGGGTTATGATGATTGTTGATCCAATTAAGTGGTTGGTGATTGGGTTTTTATAAAATTAGTAAATACATGTTTTAAGATTGAAATTTCATGTACCCATGCCTATTCCAAGATCTAACGTAGAATTGATATAATTGGGTTGACGCCATGAAGGAAAACTTTATGTATTTAAGATGTATCTTATAGGATTGATGAATTATCACTAGAATAGTTAGAGATCTAAGATGATGGTCACGAAATATATGAATTGAAAGTGAAGCTTATGATAGGATTTATTTGTAAATGATGTCATTGTTGTGGAAGGGATGCTTCCCACATGAATATCTAATTATGATTGAATTAATGTGAAAGGCTTTCTCAGGTGATTTATTCTACATTGAATGTTTTTGTCACCTAAAATGAATCTAGACTAAAAGACTATGTAGTTGATGAGGCAAGATGTCATTACCCTTGAACTCTATAACTAATGGATACAGAAGAGAGTATCCATGGTCCTTATAAAATAATATGAAGGCCATTACCCACACTATATGATGAATAATCAGGTGGCGACTACCCGCATCATATGATGAGAATATGGAGGCAAGTACCTGCGATGTAAGAGTAGATATGACAAAAGGTGAATACCCATTATCCTTGATAAGTTAGGCAAAGATTTCAATCTCCATATCTATAAAATTAATTATGAATAATGAGACTATGATGTAAAGAATAAATCACATGGGTTGTTTCTAGAGATGTATTCCATGAGGTAATCTTGACTGTATATGGATGACCCATGTATTGACTAAGGATACGTAAGGTTGATTGAGAACAATTCTTTCTTATAATGATGTTAGTTCATGTGCATTGATTATGCTTATGATTTGAATTGACTAACGATGATGTTTATGTTGTTTATTCTAGATGTAATATTTAGTACTTGAATGTAATAACACATACATTGAGTACATTCTTGTCAAAGTAGGGTTAGGAAATATTGAAACTTATTTCGTAGCTAGGATCATAGTAGCTCAAGAAGTGAAGACTGTTGAGTCATCATTGGACATATAACGATATTTTGGATCAACCACTTATTGTATAAATGGACTATGCACGATGTCTCCCAAGATTTATTCTGATGGTTTAAGGTTTGATAGAAATGGTAATATTACACTTCAAAACTTTGTTTTATCAATACTTTGATTGTATTGAAAAGTTTTAAAAATTTCAACTCATTTCTATTACTCAATGTTATGATATTCTAAGTGTTTTGTATGAGGCCTGTCGAGGTCTTATACACCTTCTTACGTCTAGGGGGTACCTTCGATTGTGATATATTCATTCCACAGTAATTAGTGAGCCTCCTTGCTTTCTAGAAGATCCCTTTTTGCATTTATTTATCATTTTAGTTGTTACGATTATCGTTGACTTGTGCCAACATCCTCCGTTGTTATACTTCGGTAATACAATTACCTAGGCCAAATCCTTACAACATGAATAATGATTAAAAATGGTGTTTCCAAAAATAAGCTAATGTAGTTAATTTATTTGGAAGTATTAGAGACTAAACGTCAAGGGACGACCATGACGTCCGAAAACTAGTGAAATTGAACTAGCAGATGTCCTTAGGTCTTTGAAGGTCTGCAAGTGTTTTTTGAAGGCTAAAACTTGTAAAAATACTTTAAATAGGTAAAATAATGTTTTAGGATCGAAATTTCCAGTTGCGACCCCCCAAGGAACACCCTAGGGGTCTTTGAGGAGGACCCAAACAGTTTGCCAACAAGATGCTTAATGCACCAAGCAATTTTTTATTGAGGGAGCATGTATGCATCTCGGACTAGGTCCACCAAGGTCCAAATGTTTTTCAGTATCGTGGACGTTGTACGATGCTCCAAAGAAGAACACTTCTATGATCTCAAATCTAGGGTAATCAAGAGTGTCCTCCTGATGTTTTTACCGGTATGTTGCAAGTATTTTCAATAAAAAATTGTTTATTTCTAGATGGCGGTGTCACTTTATCTTTTGTAAATCCTTTAGTGTCTATGAAGTTTGATATGCGCCCCGATGTATTAGTTGAATCTTTTTGGTTTGTACCCACGTGGGTGACTCCGTTGTTGCTAAAAGAGTATATAGGAGTTGTCACATATCATTGGCCAATCGAGTTACATTGGTTAAGTTGGTAGAACTTGATCTGTTTGACTTTGATGTCATATTGGGAATAGATTGGTTACATTCTTTTTTTACTTCAATTCATTGTAGAATAAGGGTAGTTAAATTCCAATTTTGTAATGAACCCTCTTTTGAATAGAAGGGAGGAAATTCAATCCATAGAGGTCAAATTATTTCATGTCTAATACAATGTCAATCGACGAGCCAAGTTGATGCCCGTTTTCCAACCAACGCCTTATCAAAGGGAGGCATAGATCAAAACTTGTCTTGGTGAGCCTTATGTCTCAAAGAAGGAGCTGTAGTCACCAACAACAGAGCAGCAGGATGCCCTTGGTCAGCCTCACCTAATCTCACCTACCCCACTTCCTCACCTACCATCATCCAACCCACACACCCCTGCAATATATAATCCACCCTCATACAAGCAACCCAATCCAAGCACAAACAACCACACCTACAACTCCCCATACAATCATCACGGCCTTCAGTACCCCACACCCAACCGTACCCCACCCGCTCCATACAGCCACTCTACCCACCCCACCCTTATAATACATCATCCACCCCCACCGATTCTACGCAGGCCCCTCAAACTCCCACTCCCTCACCCAGTTACGACCCCAAGAGAATAAATCACTAACCTAATACTACCAACCCCATAACCTTAATCCCATACCAGAACCCCACCCCCCTAAACCAAACCCAACTCTACCACCTGCTCCACCCTATTACACCCGCCCTCACTTCCACCCACCACCTACCCCATCCACCCCCGTGTCCCACCACCGCTTCCCCCCTCTCATCCATATCCATTCGCCCCAGCTCCCCATATCTCTATTGCTCCTCCTCCTACCTCCCTGCGGTCAGAATCTACCTTCTACGCCTCCTGTCGATGTTGTTCATTAATGGTTGCGTACGAATGTTTTTATTGAGTGGTGAATGGGAAATTAACCCCACGTCCTAACCTTACCCTGCTTGGTGTATTTGATTATTTTGGGTGTGTTTAAGTGATAAAAAATGTAAATAACCTATTCCCAATCCATTCTACACAAACTAGACTTTCCCTCCAAAACCAATTCTCTTTAGAAACGTCCATTGAAAGTGAAGCTGAATAACTGTTTGGAGCTTGGATTCGCATGGATTATTCATTAATTTTTAGAGGTTTTCTTCTAAATAAAGGTATGGTGATCCTTCATCTCTAGTTAACCTTCCATCTGGAGAGTTCTTCTCAAAGTTTTCAAAAGAGATTTTATGATCAAACTTCTTTGTCTTCAGTATAGCCATGGGTTCTTTCTCAAAACATTTTCAAAGGCTTAATCATGATGAATTGATGATAATTTATTGGTTTTAATGTGAATTTCAATCCAATTGCATTGTGAACCCATGTCCATCTCAAATTCAATTTAGCCTCTGTATGGGCATTTTGATAGTGGCTTGTTATTTGTGGATTTTTTGTTCTATTATCTTGAATACCTTATATCTACTATTTATTCTGTATAATGATGGTGAATTGTTTATGAATTATCCATGTGGATCAATATATTAAGATTTGAATAATACTAATCTATGTCTCTATATATTCACTATAAAATTGACCTTATAATGTATGAATGTGAAAATGATTATGTTAGGATGATTGTAGCTACTTCCTTAGGGTAAAATCATGGTTGAATTGTGGGTATGAATCTTCTAAGACCAAAGTAAAGAAGTCTTGCTATGATTTGATCTAGGTTCTTCTAGTCTATTGATTAATAATGCTAAGTGTGTGATGTGATCTAGATTTTATGTTAGATGAAGCATGCTTACTTTTGAGTAATGATATCTTTATCTACTTTTACATTATTGAAAAAACACGATTGATGGTCTAGGCTTCAGGGAATTAGTAGGGTTACCTATTTCCTCTACTCTCTATTGAATTGATTTTTTAGTCCCTATATTGGTATCTTGATCTTCTAGGGAATTAAGTGTGATTTCGTTTATGTTAATGCATATTTAGATACTTCCCCATACTTGAATTATTGATTAAATACTTGTAATTATCAATGATGATCTAAGGTTAAATGATTGGTAAGAATTGCTCTACTCTTCCACTTCCCTACTTCTCTATAGTATTGTTGATGAAGCCTTGTATGGAATTGTGTGGTATGGTCCACTTATGGTGGCGGTGTTTACTTTATTGTAATTATATATGTGATGTGATCATGTCCTTGAAGTAAATTGTATTATGAATGTGTAGTGGTGATAATCACCCAATATGGAGCTCATGCCTAGTATCCTATTCTAGTTGTGATATATTTTGTATGGTTATTTTCTATGCATGTGTATAAATATGTTAGGGATAGGTTTAGGTACTGCCATTGATGAGTTGTGATGGTTTATGTTCCCTTACCTACGTACCCCTATGTAAATGTGGGAATAACTAAGGTTAGGAGTCTTGAATGTAATGTGAGGTTAGCTTGTCTCCTATGCTAAATTGTGTTGTGTGTTCTATGCTTGGTTGTGCATTGTAGTCCTAAGAGGGGGGCTTCCTCAATGTGTTGTCGTAGTCGTTATGTGATGACGTTGACCAATGTACACATACACTCACACATTATGCATGCTTACCATGTAGTAAAGGCTTATAGTGTCTAATGAAAGGTTGATCTCATATTCACTATATTATGTCTACCACTATGCATATAGGGTATATATATGTAAAGAATGTTATTCTCCATTAACTAGGATGACTTGATAGGTGTACTAGTAAGGGCAAGGGTATGGGATCTTGTCTATACATTGCACATGTGTGCCTTGATAGGATAATTCCTAGGTTTGGTTTCCTATATACATGAATATGAATGCATTAGTATGTTATGAACATGTGTGGTTTAAATATGTTATGTCAAAGGATTATTAACATGTATATACACACATGAATAATGATCTATTAGTAGAGGGTAACTTGAATGATTTTTGTCAAGAGTACCCTAAAATTAGAAAGGTTCTTGAATATAATTTGAGCTAAGCATATGAGGAGTAAATCCCCTAAGCCTATGTTTTATAAAGAAATGTAATAACGGTTTTTCAATAAAGGGAACTTAGCTTAGCGCCAAGTGAACTTGACAATTAGAGGTGTTGGTTTCCCTTGGCGGAAGATTCATCATTCGATCCTCATATGGTGTTGACTTCCCTTGGAGTAACATTCACCCATGGTTCTACATGAGGTGTTGACTTTCCTTGAGGAAGATTCACCCATGTTTTTTCATGAGTTGAGGCTTCAATGACAATGAGCATGTAAGAGTTTATGTATGTCTCTTAGTTCCGTAAATTATGCTTGCCACATGGGATCTAGTAAGTTAATTCACTTAGTATGCTAGCATGTGTTAATGTTCTACATTGGCTAGGTAATAACACCTTCCATTGGTGTAAGGCTCTACAACACCAAATTCCATGTTTAGCACCCATGGTCTTAGTGTCGGTTAAGGCTATAGTTTCCCTAATGTAAAAGGGACAATGGATGTAAAATAAAGTTAAGGACACTAACTAGGATAAACTAAGGGAAGGTGCTTAGGATAGTTGGAAGTAATGAACCCACCTATACATTGCACAAGTAGCTCTGTAAGGAAGTCCTAGGAAAGTGGTCTAATGTATGTGCATATGTTTATAGTTCTCATGCATGACATTGTGTTAGTGTCTGCATGATGTGATGATATGAATGACATGAATTTATAATATGAATATGTGACTAAGGTCCTACTTGAAGTGTATGTAGTTGACTATACTATTGTGTTTAGTATATGAAGGATATGTTAAGTCTTGTGATCTTATGATAGGTGTACTAAGTAGGTGTGAGGTTGTGGGACCTCACATGTACATTGCACTAGTAGACAAAATAATATTCTGAGTAAGGTTTTATAATGATTCATGCGAAGTTAAATTAGTATATGTGCAAAGTGAATAGAGTTCACTATAATGTCCCTATGATTTTGGCTTAAATGTGAGTATGATGCCTATACTGCTATGATGGTATGTGTTGACTTCTGTGGGATATATGTATGATTTCTTATGGACTTAAGGTGATGCATTGAACGAAGTATCACTAAAGGGTTACTTGGAATGTTAAGAAATTAATAGGAAAAGGATTCACTGTAAAGAGAAAATAAACTCACTGTAATGTGAAAGTACTTACTGTAAAATGTTCCTAAATTTCCTTAAATGCATTGATTGATTATTATGTTTGACCATGAAATATGCATATATGGAGTATGTAAATGATATGCTTAATGTATAATGGTTTTATGAAGATTTTCTCAAAAAGGCATGAAGTGTGATTTCAAGTAAAATGTCTCTATTTTAATGCATGTTTTTGTATGGTTTCCATAATTAGAGCATTCTTGTACTACCTCCATTCTTCTTTACCTTTTTACACAAAGTGTAGGTTATGGATGCTTATGGGATGTCTTTAAAAGATGAGGAACTTGATATATGATTCCCATGCTCAAGAAAAGAAATCCTTAAGTTCAAGTATCTCTTACATTATGGGTTAATCTTAAGTGTAGTATTAGTGTACTTATGTATTTTGTTGTAAGGATCGTGTCCCTAATGTACTCTTATGATGTTGAGTCTAGGATGGAAAAAAGAGACTATAGTCTAAATATGTACTTATCATATTTTATATCTATATATGAAGTGAATTTTGTAGCATATGATGTGCTATGAAAAGTTCTAAATTTTCTGGTAATTTACCTATGACAATGCGATGAATGATAACTATGGGCTTGTATAACCCTCCGAGAGCTCAAGTTGTAATACCTTGAAAATGACTTAGGTTAACTAGATCCTAAAATGTTGCTAATTATTATCTAAGGTCCTAAATAGGTCTAATGTATGGTGTTTAGGTAGTTTCTAGGAGTTAGGTGCAATGGAAGTCAAACGTCAAGGGACGACCAAGACGTTCGGTGACTAAGTCACCTATGTGCCTCAATATGAGGTTCTATGTGTTTATGTTTGATTCATGAGGTTTTATGGTCCTTAAATGATTTATTATATCATATATATGCAGTGTATCATGTTTTGTCGAGTTTGGAGGTTAAACGTCTAAGAACGTCCATGACGTCAAAATATGTGCCATGAAATGACCTTGTGTGTCTTAGCATGTTTCATCATGTTTTACGTATTCATTTCTGATGAAATTGAAGTGAGAGATGATAAAATTGTATATGATCATGTTTGGGTTAGAAAAGTCCGGGAAAATATCCCCAAGGACCAACCAAGGGTCCTAGAGAAAGGACCCAAACTTGGAGACAAGACTGTCCCAGGTAACCCCAAACGACGGAGGCATCAACGGCTTGTGGGCATATCAACGCCCCGTATATGGGTTCCGTTGGTAGGAACTTAGTCTCGGGTGAGAAGATAACCATGTAAAGTATCTATACCAACCAACGGAAGGACATGACGGTCTGTTTGTGGACAAACGGTTCGTCGACTGCCAACCGTTGCTGGATTGTTTGTGTGCGTGTAGTTCACTGCCAAGCTAGGGGTGGAATTTTAATTTCACCCCACTTTCAAATAAGTTATTGGAAGTTATTTAAGGGTGTTTTGGGTATTTTAGAAATTTATATAAATGTTTAACACTTAGAAGATTTCATTCTTCCAAATCAAAACCCCAAAATCCCTTAGAAACTCCTTAAGACTCCATTCAAGTCCAAAGTCAAAGAAGAGCATGGTGTGACGAATTGAGTGGATATTAATAATAAAAGTGAAGATTTAGCTTCACCAAGTTATGTATTTTGATCCTTGAAACTTCTTTAATCAAGGAGCCTAACTCTTAAGATAATTTCTAATGTTTTAAAAGTTGAATTGTCCAATTTCATGATTCTACCATGGGTTCTTGCATCAATATTTTTTAAACTTCTACTATGGATTAGATTGATGTTTTATTGATGATTTTAACTTCAAATACATATGAACCCATGAATTTGGATGAACACTAGATTTTGACTAAGTTATGGGTTACTTGATATTGATCTAATGTTGATGAATTATGGTGTAGATTTCTATGGGCTTTCTAATGTTGTAATAATTGTATTCAATTTATATATAGGTTGTATTAGATTTATGAATCTTTTTTTAATTGACCTAATTTCACTGATTATCATAGTTCCTATATTGAATTATTGTTCATGGCCATTGATAAGGGCCTTATGGTATTGAATTGTATGATTTAGCATCGAATTGAGGTATTGAGGATGTTATGGTGGGTAGGTTCCCTATTCCCTTTATTTTCATATATTTTTTACACTTCAGTTGTGTTGTTATTGGTATGGTCCACTTACGTTGGCATTTTAATGTGATTTACTTGCAATTTACATGACCTTGTCGGCGTTACTTTATGTATTATGATTATCATGATCTTGTTGGCACTACTTGAAGTAATTTGGCTATTTGTTCAGGTTATTATGTGAAGTATGATGATATTTGTCTACATGTTAAGCAATGTGAAAGTATATGTGTTCTATTGATGATATGTAGATGGTCATGTTAGACTATGACTTTAACTTTGTGTGTAAGTCTTAGATTTGATTCTTGAATATTCCCACTTGACTATATGATTCTATAAAGGTTATTGATTATTTTGTAGTAATGTATAGGGTGATTGAAATATTATAAGGGTCATCCTAAGTGCTTTAAAGAATGATATGCTATATGTGATAAGGTGAAAGAATGTAGTGTCTTGTTTGGTAGACTTGTGTCCATTACTTGATATATGAACGAATGTTATGAGATTATGATATGTATTGACTAGTTAGGATTATTTCACCATTTTCATGTATGAATGAAAGATATATGAGACCTTAGAGGATGTTAAGAAGGTCATGTACGTGGCAAATGTTATGTTATGAATGTTCAAGTCCAGAGACATAATGGTATGCTTCATGTAGGAAAATAGTGGTATTAATGTTATTTTCTGGAATGTCATCATATTAATCCTTAGGAGACCTATAATGAGCTATCTTAGTCGCCATTGAAAGGCATCCCTAGTGGATCTCTTTGGTAGGATAAACGTGATTGCATTATAAACTAGATAAAGAACCTCTTCATGTTATCCTTTATTGTCAATTACTCTATGAGAACAAAGGATAGAACTCATTGATTATGTTAAGGGAAGTGTCTCTACTTTAGAATAAAACTAGAGTACAATGTACCTCTACTTGAGAATGACACTAGAGTACAATATAACTCTACTTGAGAATGATACTAGAGTGAATAAAATCCCTTCATATTCCTTAACCATGTGCCTACATGGAATGTGTCCTAGTTCTACCCATGGCATGTATAACACCCTCATCGGAGTAGGTTAGAACTCTGGATTCCATGTTTACCTATCATGGTCTATGTCAGTTATTGCCTATTCTCATCATGTGGGATACTTAATAGTACTAGAGAAGTTCTATGAGGTTGAGGTTGTTGTATGAGACACTATCTAGACATTGTACAATAGGCTTTGAAAGCGTTAGTTAGAGTCTGTAGGTCTTGTCTAAGACCCTTACTCTAAATGTCCTATATGTTTTGAATGTTCCTAAATGAACTAATTAATGTAATGACTTAAGTTAAGTTATAAAGTATGTTAAATGAATAAGTACTTATCTAGAGTAGTTAAGGGTTGTCTATTTAAATTTTGAAGGGGGCATATTAATGGTCACTTCATATCTTACCTAGATGAGCCTTAAGAATGACTCTAGTTAGGGAAGATGTCGATTTTGTGGACATGATCCAAACATAGGAAGTCTTAAGGATTATTTAGGTAGTATTGAAGAGTTCAATCATGGACATTATCTTCTTTATCTACTTAAGTAAGTCTTTTGATATCCTTTGGTGAGGAAATATCATATTTTCTATGTGTTGATATTTTTGATGTCTTGGAGTGTATATGAGACTTACAATAAGTGTTCTTGAGCGTCATTTTAGGTATGCTTAGTGAGGTTGTATGGAGATCTCTATTTTTGTTACTTAAGTGGGTATTAGGTTAGCTTATAGTGAGGAGACCACATGCTAAGAGGTGTTTAAATGGAAAAGGAATAACTTCATTGTACAGTGAAATGACTTCACTATAACAGTGACTCGAGTTACTGCAAAGTGACTCGTAAAAATGTGATGTTTGGTTTAAATGTTATCTTATGTGTTTCTAAGTTAATAAATGTTGTTCTTACGATTATAATATTATTTTTAAATTAAAAGATGCATATTTCAAATAAATTTCCATTTTCATGATTTTCATGCATTATGCTGTATTTAGTACATGTAGTTGTACTAACTCCATGCTGTTATCTGTCTCTATAGTTCTTAGAATGTGAGGAGATTTTGGGAAGTGAAGACTTGGACAATAGAATCGTTAAAGAGGAGTTGAAGTATGTCCTCATTTGACTCGAGGGCATATATGTCTTGTATGTTTCTTATTGAAGTATTGTAATAGACTAAGTATTTCTATATTCGTATTTTGTATGGGCCGTGTCCCAAGTATTCTTGTGTCTTAAGATGATGAGATTGAGACTTAGTTTTTACAATGACTTTATATGAAAGAGATTTTTAAAGACTATGATATGTTTTGTGAAAAGTTTTAATTTCATACAATTTTTCACTATGTTTATTCGATGAATGATATGTAAGGGATTGAACAAGACCTCTGATAAGTCAAGTAAGACAGTCACAATATGAGATTTCCACTAACTTATGGGGTGTGGTATCGGGTTATAAAAAGTCTGGTATAAGAGAATTGGATATGAAAGTTGTTTTAGGAATTGAAAATCTCATCAAGTCATGTCTATTTTAGTCTTGACCTTGGTGTGCATTGCGACACATCTTTGGGCGACATGCTATTGGATGATAGAGTTTCCTTTCATTTCTAATCCTATGTCGTGCGGTAGGGTAAACGTTAGGAGTACTCTTTTCTTATGGGTTTCCTTGTGTTTCTACGAAGATGAATATGAGGAGGACATCGGATAGGAGAGTTAAGGAGAATGATGTGCAAGAGAAGATTCCCCCTCAAGTTGAGGAAGTTAAGTAAGTTCCTCAAGATGCTCAAGGTGATCAAGTCCCTAATGTTGAAGGAGGTAATGATGATCCCCCGGCGTTGAGTAATAGAGATATTAGATAGGCTTTGCTTGCTTTAGCTCGAGCCATGACTACTCAATTGAATTTTAGTATGGTTCCTAGGGTGAATGTGGCGCAAAGAACTATTACATCTAGGTTGATAGACTTTTTGAGGATTAAGCCTCCTATCTTTCTTGGCTCTTAGGTGGCAGAGGATCCCCAAGAGTTTGCAGATGGAGTGTACTAGGTGTTGAGTTCCATGGGAGTTACATCTAAGGAGAAGGCAGAGTTGGCTTCATATCAATTGAGGGATGTTTCTCAAATATGATACACTCAATGGAAGGATAATAGGACGGAGGAGTCGGGCCCTATTGAGTGGGAATAATTTAAAGAGCTTTTCTTGGTAAGTACTTTCCCCGTGAGAGGAGGGAAGTTAAGGTGGAGGATTTTATCAATCTCAAGAAAAGAAATATGAGTGTTGAGGAATACTCTTTAAAATTCTCTATGTTATCTAGATATGACCCTTCCATTGTGTCTAATCTAAGGGATTAAATGAGTCGCTTCGTGACGGGTGTGGCCGATCTAGTGAGGTAGGAATGTCGTACGTCGATGCTACATGATGATATGAACCTAGATAGATTCATGGTGTATGCCCAATCGATTGAATAGTCCAAACATAGGATGATGTCTAGAAACTTGAAAAGAAATGGTTCTAGCGATCAAGGTAAACCTAGGATTAAGAAGAGGGCCCAAGGTAAAAAAGAACATAGAAGTGCTAAGGTGAAATTGGAGAAAGGAGGTGGTTCTAAAAATGTAGGACCTACTTGGAGTTAATTGACCTAGTTTCATGAATATTGTTATAATTGTATTGAATTGTTTGTTGTGACCATGGGTAAGAGACTTATGATATCGAATTGTGTTACTTGGCATTGAATTGTATGGAACATGGGGTGGTGGTACACTGCCCTATTTCCTTTATTTTATGGTGATTAGACTTCAATTATATTGTTATGATTATGTGAAGTATGAAAATGTCTAACTACATGCAATGTAATGTGAATGTATACTTGGTTTCTTCTATTGATGTTAAGTAGATAATCGTGTTAGAATATGACTATGGCTTTGTGTGTATAGTCTTAGGGTTGATGTATGTTAATCATAATTAACTATATAAGTTTATGATGGTCATATTGATTATGATAAGGTAGTGTAAAGATGACTTAAAGATGAAAAGGGTTATTTTTATGTGTTTTTTGAATGACATGTAATATGAGTTAAAGTGAAGTATGTGGTGTCTTGTCTTGGTTTACTTGTTCCCATTACTTGATGCATGTATGAAAGTGAATGTGATGTCTTGAATTAGTATGATAAAGTCTCTTGGTCTTGATTGTATGAGTGACATGTGACCTTAAGTGATGTTAAGAGGGTCTTTTATATGAAAACATGAATATAGAGGTAAGGTTACGAATGTTGAAGTCAAAAGCCGTAATGATATACTTCAAAGTAAAGGAATGATAGACTTAAGGTTCATTGGATGGACCAACATCATTTTTATTCTTCGTAAAGTCATGATGAGCTTCTTGTCGCCATTGTGAGGTAGTCCTAGTGGACCTTTCTTTGGTAGGGTAAATGTTATTAGGTGATGAACTTGATATGGAACACTTTTATATGAACCTTAAGTTGAAATTACTCTATGACAACAAAGTCAAGCACCGAGTGAGTATGGTAAGGGAAGCAGTTCTAGTTAAAGAATCAGATTAGATTACAAAGCATGCCCTTCATATTCCTTAATCATGTGCCTACATTGGATGTGTCTATGATCAACCATTGGCTAGCAGAACACACTCATCGAAGTAGGTTAGAACTTCGGATTCCATGTCTTGCTATCATTGTGTATGTTGGTTATTGACAATTCTCATCATATGGAAAACCTATTAGCATTAGAGAAGTTATATAAAGTTTAGGTGGTGGTATGTGATGCTATCTAGACATTGCACAATTGGATTTGAAGGTATTTGTTGGAGTTCCTAGGTCTTGTCCAAGGCCATTGCTTGAATGTCCTTTATGTGTTGAATGTCTCCTAAATGAACTAGTGAAAGTAATGACTTAAGTTAAGGAAATATTTTAAATGAATAAGTACTTATATTGAGTAATTAAGTGTTGTCTAGTTAAGGTGTGAAGGAGGTATAGAAATTGTTACTTTGTATCTTACCTAGATGAATCTTGATAACGCTTCCAGTTTAGAAAATATGTTCGAATATGTAGACATGATATAAATTTCGGTAGTCTTAAGGATTATTTAGGTAGTCTTAAAGAGGTCAATCATGGATGTTATCTTACTGATTTACTTATGTAGGCCTCTTGATAGACTTTGGTAAGAGAATGCCACAGTATCTATATATTGTTATGTTATGTGAGAGTGCTTCTAACATCGGTAGACTATATGATCTCTTAAGTGTATGTGTAAGTGATTGTGTGGACGGTTGCTTAACAACTCACTCAAGTGAGACTTAGGATCACCTTTAATAGGGGAAATCTCATGTTCATATGTTTGATGTATTGTAAGCGTGTATGTGTCTTATTATAATTAGTCTCGAGGGTTATTTAGGCATGCTTAGTGAGCTTGTATGGACTTTCTCTCTTTGTGTTGATTAAGTGAGTCATAGGATAGCTTTTGGTGAGAAGAGTACATGCTAGAAAGTGTTAAAATGGAAGAGAAAATACTTCATTGTAACAGTGAAGCAATTCAATGTACAGTTAATATAACTTACTGTTAAGTTGGCTAAAAAATGTGCTTAATCTCTTAAATGTTATCTTATGTATTTCTAAGTTTAAAATGTTATTCTTATGATTATAATATGATTTTTAAATTAAAAGATTCATATTTCCAATAAATGTCCGTTTTCATAATTTTTATGCATTATGCCATTCTTAGTACATGTGGTTGTACTAATCCATGCTTTTATATATCTCTATAGTTGTTGGTAGGTGAGGAGCATTTTAGAAGGAAGAATTGGACCTTAGCATCGTTCAAGAGAAGTTGAAGTATATCCTCAATTGACTCAACCGCATTTATAGATGTCTTTTGTTTTTCTTATTGAAGTAATGTAATAGACTAAATATTTGTACATTAGTATTTTGTATTGAATGTGTCCCTAGTATTCTCGTGTCTTATGTTTGATGAGATTGAGACTTAGCATTTACTATGATTTTATATAAAAGAGATTTTAAAGTCCATGATATGTTTTATCAAAAATTTTAATATTGCACTACGTTTCATTATGTATATGCGATGAATGATATGTAAGGGCTTGTACAAGACCTCTGATAGGTCAAGTACGCCGGTCGCAATCTGAGATTGCCCCTAACTTATAGGGTGTGGTCTCGGGTTGTGACAAGCATGGTATCAGAGAATTCGATATGAAAGTAGTTTTAGGAATCAAAAAGTCTAATCAAGTCATGTCTAATAGAGTCTTGACCATCGGTGTGAGTCGCGACACATCTTTGGGAGACAGGGAATATGACAATAGGGTTTCCCTTAATTTCTACTTCTATGTGGTGCGGTAGAGTAAAAGTTATGAGTACTCTTTTCTTATGGTTTTCCTTGCGTTTTTAGGAAGATGAATATGTGGAGGACACCGAATAGGAGAGTTGAGGAGAATGATGTGCAAGAGGACATTCCTTCTCAAGTTGAGGAAGTTGAGGAAGTTGAGCAAGTTCCTAAAAATGCTCAAGGTGATCAAGTCCCTAGTTTTGAAGGAGGTAATGATAATCCCCCGGAGTTGAATAATAGAGATATTAGAGAGGCTTTGATTGCTTTAGCCCGAGCCGTGAGTACTCAAGCGAATTTTAGTATGGTTCCTAGGGTTAATGTGGTGCAGAGCACTATGAAATTTAGGTTGAGAGACTTTGTGAAGATAAACCCTACTATTTTTCTTGTCTCTTAGGTGGAAGAGGATCCTTAAGAGTTCTAAGATGGAGTTTACAAGGTGTTGAGTGCCATGGTAGTTACATCTAGGGAGAAGGCGGAGTTGGCTTCATATCAATTGAGAGATGTTTCTCAAATATTGTACACTCAATGGATGGATAATAGGCCGGAGGAGTTGGGTCCTATTGAGTGGGAAGAATTTAAGGAACCTTTTCTTGGTAAGTATTTTCTTTGTGAAAGGAGTGGAGTTAAGGTGGAGGATTTTATCAATATCAAGAAAGACATTATGAGTGTTGAGGAATACTCTTTGAAGTTCTCTATGTTATCTAGATATGCCCCTTCCCTTGTGTCTAATCTGAGGGATTGAAATGAGGTGCTTCGTGATAGGTGTGGCTGATCTAGTGAATGAGAAATGTCATACGGTGATTCTACATGATAGTATGAACCTAGCTATGCTCATGGTGTATTCCCAATCGATTAAAGTGTCAAAACATAGAAGGATGTCTAGAAACTTGTAAATGAGTGGTTCTAGTGATCAAGGTCAACCTAGGTTTTAAAAAGATGGCCCAAGGTCAAGAAGAACCTAGAAGTGCTAAGGTAGAATTAGAGAAAGGAGGTGGTTCTCAAAATGTCAAACCTACATGTGTCACTTGTGGAAAGAGGTATTATGTTGTGTCTAAGGGGTTTCGGGAGTTTCTATGTTGTTGTAAGGAAGGACACAAGGTGAGAGATTTTCCTAACATTGCTTCTAGAGAAATCGAGGGTAATAAAGTTGCTCCAAATGTTCCAATGGATGATGTTCAAGAAACGAGGCATTCTTATGCACTCCGTACAAGAGGATTAAAGCGGGATGATGATTATAATGATGATGGTAAGTCCTTGATTTTATATTTTTAGTGATATGATTTCCTTCTAAGTGGGGGAGTATGGTTAGTAGATTGGGATAGAGAGTCATAGAAGTATGTTGCATGTGCATGGTGTTTAGGAGTTTTGTTGAAATTGCATTTCATTAAATCCTTTCATTATGCATTTTATGAAGCCATGATTATCATGTAAGATATGTTTTATATGATGTTACCTTGCATAATAGCATATTTCTATCATGAATTGTCTAAAAATTGCATATTTGAAAAAAATTGCAAAAAAAAGTAACTGTAGCTTTCAAACTGCTCACTGTAAAATTTTTGGAAATCATTCTTTAATCTAAAATGTTGTGTAATTTGGTTATAAATGATGTATATGTATGATATAAAATATAAAATGAGTGTTTATTATTTGGAATGAAGCATGTGAACTTTATAGCATAATAAGTTATATAATTGTCTTCTACTTTCTTGTTGTATTGTGAACCTCTTGATTTTGTGAAATTGATTTTTTCTTATTTATAATGTATTATATGGTATGGTCATGATCTGCTATTTGAATCTCTATTCTTGGAAGTGTTCGGAGAGTGGAAAATGTCATTTAAGGATGATTGTTTTCCAAGTGGGGGAGAATATAAGACCCAAAAAAAGACATAGGTGAATTAGAGTGTAACATGTTTGTCATGATAGTATAAGGTCTTAAATAGGTCTATAATATTGTTTTGAGGTAATGACTAAGAGTTTAGGTGCATTGGAAGTCAAACATCAAAGGACGACCAAGACGTTCGACGACTAAGTCCCCTATATGCCTCATATGTGGTTCTATGTGTCTATGTGTGATTCATGAGTTTATAATGTCCTTAAATGATTTCTTATGATGTATATAGGTAGTGTGTAAATTTTCATGCATTTTGGAGGTCAAATGTCCAAGAACGTCCATGACGTTCGAAAGGTTTGCCTTGAAATGACCTTGTGTGTCTAGGCATGTTTCGTCGATTTTACGTGGTCGTTGATGAAATTCATGTGATAGGTACTAAACTCATATAAAATCATTTTTGGGTTGGAAAAATCTGGTTAAAAACCCCCAAGGACAATCCAAGGGTCCTCGAGGAAGGACCCTTCATGGTGCCCAAAACTGGCCAAGACAACTCAACCAACGGTTGGCAATCGACGCCTAGTGGGTCAATCGACGCCCTATTGGTGGGGTCTCTTTTATTGAGTCATAGGCTTCGTGGAGAGGAAGCCCAAGACAGGCCTCTGTTAGACCACGAACTAATAGGACGGTCCGTTGGTCAAGGGACGGACCATCGATGGGTCTGTCTCCTGCGTGCAGTTTACTGCCAAGTGGAGGTGAACTTATAAATTCACCCCACTTCCAAAAAAGAGTATTGGAGGATCCTTAAGGGTATTTTGGATATTTTAAGTGTGTATATAAATCTTTAACACTAAGAAGAATTCATTCTTCAAAACCAAAACCCCAAAATCCCTTAGAAATTCCGTAAGACGGCAGCGAAGCTAAAACTCAAGAAAGAGCTTGGATGAAGAATTTAGTGGACATTCTTCATCAAATTGAAGAATTACCTTCATTGAGGTATGTTATTTTATCCTTGAAAGTCTCTTCATCAAGGATCCTAACTCTCAAGTAGTTTTCTAAAATTTGTTAAAGTTGAATTCTCCAATTTCATAATCTGCCATGGAATCTTGCATTAATGGTTTTAAACGTCTAATATGGATTAAATTGTTATCGTAATTATGATTTTAAACTAAATAACCTATGAACCCATGAATTGGATGAACCATAGTGTTGACAAAGTTATGGGTTACTTGATATTGACCTAATGTTTATGAATTCTAATGTAGTTTCGTGTGGACTGTAGATTGATATAATAATGTTAGTAAAAATTGATATCTAGGTTTTGTTATATTGATGAATATGTTTTAAATTTATCTAGTTTCATGAATATTGTTATAATTATATTGAATTGTTGGTTGTGGTCATAGGTAAGGGCATTCTGATATCGAATTGGGTGATTTGCATTGACTTGAGGTATGAAAGATGGAGTGGTGGTATGCTGCCCTATTTAATTTATTTTATGTTGATTAGACTTCAATTATATTGTGATTCGTATGCTCCACTTATGGTGGTGGTGTTATGTGCTTTACTTGCAATTTATGTGGCCTTGTCGGCGTTATTTTAAGTAATATGATGATCATAGCCTTGTCGGCAAACTTCTTGAAGTATTATGATGATAATGTGAAGTATGAAAATGTCTAACTACATGCTAAGTAATGTGAAAGTATATGTGATTTCTTCTATTGATATTAGTTCATAATAATGTTAGCCTATGACTATGGCTTTGTGTGTATAGTCTTAGGGTTGATGTATGTTACTCCTTATAGACTATATGAGTCTATGATGGTCATTTTGATGATGATAAGGTAGTGTATAAGATGGCTTAAAAATTATACGGGTTATTTCTATGTTTTTCTAGAATGACATGTAATATGAGTTAAAGTGAAGTATGTGGTGTATTATCTTGGTTAACTTGTGTCCATTACTTGATGCATCTATGAAAATGAATATGAGATGTCTTGACTTAGGGTGCTAAAGTCAATTGGTCTTGAATGTATGAGTGGCATGTGACCTTAAGTGATGTTAAAAGGGTCTTTTATGTGAAAACTTGAATATAGAGGTAACGTTACGAATGTTGAAGTCGAAAGTCGTAATGATATACTTCAAAGTAAAGGAACGATTGACTTATGGTTAATTGGATGGAACAAAATCATTTTAATTCTTAGTAAAGTCATGATGAGCTTCTTGTCGCCATTGTGAGGTAATCCTAGTGGACCTTTCTTTTGTAGGGTAAATGTTATTAGGTGATGAACTTGATATGGAACCCTTTTATATGAACCTTAAGTGTAAATTACTCTATGAGAACAAAGGAAAGCACCGACTGAGTATGGTAAGGAAGTAGTTCTAGTTAAAGAATGAGATTCGATTACAAAGCATGCACTTCATATTCCTTAACAATGTGCCTACGTGGGATGTGTCTAAGATCTACCATTGGCTAGAAGAATACACTCATCGAAGTAGGTTAGAACATCGGATTCCATGTATTGCTATCATTGTGTATGTCGGTTATTGACAATTCTCATCATATGGAAAAGCTATTAGCATTAGAGAAGTTATATAAAGTTTAGGTGGTGGTATGTGATGTTATCTAGACATTGCACAATTGACTTTGAAGGTATTAGTTGGATTTCCTAGGTCTTGCCCATGACCATTACTTGAATGTCCTATATGTGTTGAATATCTCCTAAATGAACTAGTAAAAGTAATGACTTAAGTTAAGGAAGTATTTTAAATGAATAAGTAGTTATATAGAGTAATTAAGGGTTGTCTAGTTAAGGTGTGAAGTGGTAGAGAAATTGTCACTTTGTATCTTACCTAGATGAATCTTGATAATGCTTCCAGTTTAGAAAACATGTTCGAATATGTAGACATGATCTAAACTTAGGTATTCTTAAGGACTATTTATGTAGTCTTGAAGAGTTCAATCATGGATGTTATCTTCCTGATTTTACTTATGTAGGCCTCTTGATAGCCTTTGGTAAGAGAATGCCATGTTATCTATTGTTATGTTAAGTGAAAATGATTCTATCATAGGTAGTCTATTAGATCTCTTAAGTGTGTGTGTAAGTGATTGTATGGGTGTTTTCTTCACAACTCACTCAAGTGAAACTTAGAATCACCTTTGGTAGAGGAAATCTCATGTTCATATGCGTGATGTATTGTAAGCGTGTATGTGTCTTATTATAAGTAGTCTGGAGGGCCGTTTAGGTATTCTTTGGGAGGTTGTATGGGTGGTATCTCTTTGTGTTGCTTATGTGAGTCTTAGGATAACATTTATTGAGAAGACTACATGCTAGAAAGTGATAAAAGGGAAGAGAAAATACTTCACTGTAACAGTGAAGCAATTCGATGTACAGTGAATAAAGCTTACTTTTATGTTGGCTAGAAAATGTGATTAATCTCTTAAATGTTATGTTATGTTTCTAAGTTGTTAAATGTTATTCTTATGATTATAATATGATTTTTAAATGAAAAATATTCATATTTCAAATAAATGTCCGTTTTCATGATTTTTATTTATCATACCATGCTTAATACATGTGATTGTACTAATCCATGCTTTTATCTATCTCTACAGTTGTTAGTAGGTGAGGAGCATTTGGGAAGGAAGACTTGTACCTTAGCATCGTTCAAGAGAAGTTGAAGTATGTCCTCAGTTGACTGGACGGCATATATAGATGTTCTTTATGTTTCTTATTGAAGTAATGTAATTGACTAAGTATTTCTATATTCATATTTTGTATGGTCCGTGTCCCAAGTATTCTCGTGTCTTAAGTGTGCTGAGATTGAGACATAGAATTTCCTATTATTTTGTATGAACGAGATTCTAAAGAATTTGATATGTTTTGTGAAATGTTTCAATTCCGCACTACTTTTCATTATATATATGTGATGTATGATATATAAGGGGTTTTACAAGATCTCTTAGAGGTCAAGTATGCCGGTCCCACTCCGAGATTGCCCCTAAATTATAGGGTGTGGCTAGTGTTGTGACACGAATCAAGCCCCAAAACTCCACTACAAAACAGTACGACATACTAGTTCAACTTTTACTAGCTTCCGAACGTCTTGGATGTTTCACTTCCAAACTACTCCAAACTCCTAAAACTAAATTCTAGCACTAGTATTAACCATTTTAGGACTTTACAACGTTATTACACACATGTTAGGATCTATCTTTATCTAGGTTGTTTTTAGAGGAGTTACATTCTCCCCAACTTGGATAACATTCGTCCTCGAATGACACTAAAACACTTTCAGCACACTCAAGAGATAAGGACTCAATACTAGCAGTAGAGAAACATATCACACAATATTCAGAACACATATAAGAGGAACACCAATTTTACATAAACGAGAGACTCAAAACAAAACAAGAAGATAGAAACTACTTCTACACCTTGTTGTGCAATAACACTCACATTCTTAAGTTCAAATAGGAGGAACTCCTTCTCCACTCACTATCATGATCATATACAACAATTATTCATATATTATAACAATTTTTCATGAAATAACAATTTAGCCCAAACTTTCAAATGCTTACATTGAAGTACCAAATCTATTATAGTGAAATATGCTCAATACTTCTATAATGCAAATTTTATGAAATTTACGATGGGAGCATGAAAGTGTGACATACAAAACCATATAAACTTATTTTACAACATAAACATAATTTCATAAGATGCACAATGTGACGAGATCAATGAATTCATTTTCAACAAGATTCCTAAACAAAATACAACATACAACATACTACTATGACATTCTATCTGTCAAGCTTGAATTCAATATACGTGAAGATACAACAAAGCACAACTCCACTACTCACCATAATCCCCCACATAGATGTAACCTATTACAACAAAAGAGAGAAAACTATAACATACCGCAATAATCATCCGAATTTTTTCCCTTAGCTCTAAAAGCATAGAACTTATTCCTCTTTGGAGCATCACCTTCCGAAGCACTAGGAGGAACTTGTTTGGCTTCATTTTTCTCTATCTGCAATGGTTGGACAATCCTTCACCTTACGACCATCCTTAACACAGCCAAAGCAACCTCCAGTACCGTCTAAACATTTCCCAAAGTTCTTCTATCGACACCTAGCACAAGTAGTCTTAAACACTTAAGTACTACTACCATCCTCAACCTTGAACTTAGGAGCATTAGGGCCATCTTGGTTTGGATCCCTCTTCTTGAACCTAGGTTGGTTTTGTTTATCCGATCTACCCCTCCTTAAATTCTTTGAAATCCTAATATGTTTGGACTCCTCAATGGATTGCGCATACACCATATGTTTAGACAAGTTCATGTCATTATGGAGCACGGTCGTATGACACTCTTATTTCACAATGTCGGAAACACCGGTCATAAACCTACTCATCTCATCCCTAGGGTTAGAGACCAAGGACTGAGCATACCTACACAACAAGGTGAACTTCAAAGAATGTTATTCAACACTCATGTTCCCTTCTCTAAGGTTGAAAACTCCTCAACCTTTACCTTTAGCCTCTCAGAAGGAAACTACTTTCCTAAGAAAACCTCCTTAAAGTCCTCCAACTCTATAGGACCCGACTCAAATGGCCTATTGTCTTTACATTGGGTGTACCATACTTAAGAACCTTCCCTAAATTGGTATGAGTCCAACTCCTCCTTCTCCCTAGAAGTATCCCCCATAGCACTGAACACCTTATCGACACCATCAAGAAACTCTTGGGGGTCTTCTCACACCTTAGAGACAAGAAAGATAGGTGGATTCATCCTCAAAAAGTCTCTCAGCCTAGGGGTAATAGTACTCTCTATAGCATTCACCCTTGGCTCAACACTTGTATTCACATTAGTTGTCATGGCTCGGGCTAACGCAAGTAGAGTCTCTGTAATTTCCCCATTAGTCATGTCCGGGGGAACCACCGGAACCTCATTACCTTCACCTCCAACTGGGACTTGATTACCTTTGGGATTGGAGGAAGTCAACCACCTTGAGGGATTTGAACTCCTTGGGGAATTCCGTCATGCACTCCTTCCTCTTTCAAACTTCTTGCGAACATTTTTTCTTATAGTCATCTATTATAATCACAAGTGAAGAGATTAGGTTCAGAATCTTATAACTTAAAATCTATTTGCATGACATAAGAGTGATGAAGAAAGTTAAACTCTATCATCCTATAGCCTCTCACTCATAGATGAGTCGCAACTCACACCGATTAACAAGACTCTAGAGACTTGGCTTTAATTAACTTTGGATTCCTAAGACTTATTTACAAAACCTTATGATCTAATACCAAGTTTGTCACGACCCGAAAATATATACTAGAAGATATTGTATTCTCAAATCATGGCATATCATACTTGACCTCTCAGAAGTCTTGTACAATCCCTTTGACATCATTTATTACATACATGTATGAAAAGTAGTATGGAATTAAATCTTTTAGCACAAATAATAATGCTTCAAAATATATTTCATAGAACACCATAGGAAATACTAGGTCTCAAAGTTGCCATCTTAGACACAAATATTTTGGGTTACGTCCCAGAAATCAAAAAAAAGAAATATATAAGTCCATTACTATGTCTTTAACAAGAAAAACAAAAATAGTGATGTCCTCAAATATAGTGAGGACATACCTACACTTGCTTGAATGGAATGCTAATCCAAGATTCACTTCAAGTACTCCTCTCAAATTCTATCTACACCTGTAGAGATAGAAAAAATATATGGAATTAGTACATTAGATTGCACTTAGTAAGGTGACATGCAACTAAAACCATGCTACAAGGACATTTTTATAAACCATGCTCTTTTGAGAGAAAACTTCATAGGACAAGTATAAGATTCACTTACAAGTCAATATAAGCACATATAGTAATATTTCTCAATATAGCATCAATGTCACTTCAAAACACTTAAACATGAGACCCTCCTACCAAAGGGTATACTAGGGTTCATTCGAGTGAGTTATGAAGCGACCGCCCATACAACCCCTTAGCACACACCTAAGTGATCCTTTAGACTACCTAATATAATATTATACCAATTTCATGCATTTTACTCCCTACATAGGATTACTGTAAGACTCACTTAAGTAAGCCATGAAGAAACTACACACGCACCCTCTCCAAGCCTACCTAAGCAACCCTTTAAGCTACCCTAGATAAGTACCTTTCATGAACATGCATCTAACTTAAGTCATTACGTTCATAAAGCTATTTAAGACACATTAAACAATAAGAACTTTCAGGTAATGGTCTTGGAGAAGACCTAGAGAACCTACATATGAACACCTTCAAAACCTACTCGTGCAATGTCTACATAACATCACATTCCACTACCTAAACTTCATAGAACTTATCCAAAACTAGGATGTATCCCACATGATAATAATAGGACATAACCGACATAGAAGATACTATCTAGGAATGGAATTCGGAGTCTACCCTGCTCTGATGGAGGGTGTTCTATTTGGAAATGGTAGAACTAGGACACATCCCATGTAGGCACATGGTTAAGGAATATCAAGGGTTTCTTTGTACTCTAGTGTCAACATAAGTATTCACTCCCCAAGGATACTCTCTCGGTCCTAGATTTCGTTCTCATAGAGTATATCAATCACAAGGTCATATGAAGAGATCCCATGTAGAAGTCATAAGAAAATCATAATACACCTTAAAAAGGGAAGGTCCACTAGGGCTGCTACACAATGGTCTAATGGGATAGCTTCATGACTTTCTTGAGGATGAGTTCATGTCGTTCCGGCCAACCAACCCCTAAGTCCATCATTCACACAAGAAGGATATCATTACGATTTTTAACTCCAAGGATATCATAACCTTCTATATAGGTTGAAGGTTCCATATAAATAATCCTCTTAAATATGTTAAAGGTCACATTTCAATCACACAAACATATTCATGACAAATCTTCTTTAGCCTACTAAGTCAAGAGTCATATTCACATTCTTCGTGTACCAAGTAGAGGGACATAGGTCTACCAAGAAAAGACACACACGTATCATTATCTTATCACCTATACCATATCATTCAAGTAGCTTATAGTGACAACAAAGTTTACTAAAAGTCACCCTACACACCCTATAGATACATCATCATAATTTATCACAAGACTCATATAGTCAAGTAGGAAGATTTACACTTCAACATCAAGTGTACACCTTTAATGCATCACTATAGCCTATCATGATCACATATAATCACTTAGATAATGCACACTTTGACTTCACATATACACATAAGTCGTATAGCCCTTGACAATGATTACATATCCAAGTCATAACATGATAATATCATAATTCATAATATAATGCCGACGAGGCCACATTTTTTCACAAATATATCACATAAGCACGACCACCATAAGTGGTCCATACAAAACATCACAATTCAATACCTAGACTAACAATATACAAAAGGTTAGGTCAACATACTACTAATCCAACCACAACATATCCAGTCTGTAGCACTTTCAACCAACTCAATCCATGAAGGCTCTTACCAATAGGCATAGTGACCAATTAAACCCATTAATCACAATGTACTATGATGTAATATCATACAATATGTATATCAATATAACACAACCTACATACAATTCTCACATATTTCTATCATAATTTAATAGCCTAAATCAATACAATTGAGACATGATCAAATTTTCCATAATGTCATTAAAGTTAGGATTGCATGGTTTGGATGGGTTCATGGAATTTTTAATCCAACATTATTAAAGTTACATCAATTCAATCATAATTCATTTATTCAAAACATTTTATGCAAGAACCCATGGGTAGATACCAAAATAGAGAATTTTATATTTTGATCATCTTTGAAATTAATTTAAATGGATTCCTTGAATGGAAGAGAATACAAGGATGAAAACATCATACCTTATGTGAAGAAAAACCCACTACATTGATGGAGAGAAACTTGTAAAATCAATCTTCTTCCTTGGAGTTTCAAACCTTCATCAATGTAGATTTTTGGAGAGAATGAAAGGAGAGAGTTTTTTAGTTGAGGGTTTAGATTTAATTGATGAGTTTAGGGGATCAAAAATACTCAATAAACTTAAATAATTCAACCCAAAATTACCCAAAATACCCCTGTAATTAATGGACATTTTAACTAATTCAAATTTGACTTAAAAACGACGCGACCAAAAAGGGAGATCACTTCGCTTCGCAGGGTCACCTCTTATTCTTGGTTCTGGAAAAATTTTGAGATAGAATGGTTTGTGTCGGACACGCGTCCCTAAGAAAAAAAATTCCCTTTTTCAGTGCAGGTTGTGCGACGCGCAAACACTGCTAAATCTTGGCTGGCCGATAGCTTCATTTGCTCGTGTTTTGCTCCTTCTCAATGACCCTTTTTCTGGTCCTTGAGGCGTCATTATCGGACGTTTAGAACCTTTACATGTATGTCTATGCATAGGAACCATCGATAATCAATTCACCCTCAAACCATACCCCAGAACTATCCTAAAAAACACCTGGACACACTAGTTCAACTTCGACTAGTTTCCAGACGTCTTGGAAGTTTCACTTCCAAACTCCTCTAGATGAATTCTAACACTATTATAGACGATCTTAGAATTTTATAAAATCATGACACACAAGTTAGGCTCTAGATATACCTAGTTCATTTTTAGAGGCATTAGAAGAACACCCTTTATAAGAGTAGGGTTGACTTTGGATTCCATGCCTAGCTAGTATAGTCTATGTCAGTTATTTCATATTCTTATCATGTGGAATACATCCTAGTATTTGATAAGTTATACAAAGTGTAGGTAGTGGAATAAGACTCTATCTAGACATTGCACGAGAAGGTTTTGAAGATGCTAGGGTGTAGGTTCCCCTTGTCTTCTTCAAGACCATTTTGTCAAAGTCTTTAAGTATTGAATGTCTCTAAAATGTCTTAATGAACATAGGGAATTAAGTTATATGCATGTTAATGAAAAGGTACTTATATAGAGTAGCTGTAAGAATTTCTTAGGTAGGCTTGAAGAGGGTGTATGAGGTGTTTCTTCATGTTTTAGATTGGTGAGTCTTAGAGTCACTTTAGGTAGAAGATTTACTTGAATAAAGTAAATAATCTTATCTTATGAAATCTTGAGGATTAGTTGGGTATGTGTGAAGGTGTTATATGGGCGGGCACTTCATGTCTCGCTCAAGTGAGCCTTAGGAGGACCTTTGGTAGGGGAGTCTTATCATTGTATGGTTTGAAGTTATGGTATGCTATATTGTGTAATGTGACTTAAATGTGATTTTGATGACTTGAAGTTGTTTATTATACTTATATGATGAGGTGATTTTTAAAAGAGCATGTTTTATACAAATGTCCCATTAACATGTTTTTAATTACATGTCACCATACTTTGTGCATTCTAATGTACTAATTCCATATATTTTGTATTATCTCTAAAGGTGTATGTGGAATTTGAGAAGAGTCATTGAAGTGAAGCTTGGATATTAGCATTCATTCAAAAGCAAAGTTGTGGTATTCCCTCAATTGATTCGAGGACATCACTATGTTTAGTTTTCTTGTTAAAGACATTGTTATAGACTTAGATATTTCTATATGGTTAATGTATGGGCCGTGACCCTAGATATTTGTTTGTCTAAGATGGTGACTTTGAGACTTAGTATTTCTTATGATTTTCTATAAAAAGAGATTTTTGAAGCATTAGTTAGTTTGTGTGAAAAGTTTTAATTCTTCATTTCTTTTCATACATGTATGCGACAAGAATTCCGAAAGGTCAAGTTTCCCATGCCACGATTTGAGAATACCATTTATTCTAGGGTATACTTTTGGGTCGTGAAAAACTTTGTATTAGACAAAGGTTATGAAGTAGTGTTTAAGAATATTAAGTCTCATTAAAGCCACATCTAGTAGACGCTTGTTCATCGATGTGAGTCGCGACACATCTATGAGAGAGAGGCTATAGGACGATAGAGTTCCAGTTTCTTCATCACTCCTGTGTAGTGCCAATAGAGTTGAAGTTATAAGTATCTATTCCTAAGCTCTTCTCATGTGATTATAGGGTATGACTACAAGAAGAATGGTCGGAAAAAGGTTGGAAGAAGGCGTGCATGAGGGAATTCCCAAAGGTGAATTAGGTCCACAAGGAGTTTAAGTTCCTCAAGGTGATCAATTTCCTCCACAAGGTGATCAAGTCCCTATTGGAGGTGAAGGTAATAAAGTTTTGGTTGTTCCCCCCGACATGACTACTGAGGAGATTAGAGAGGCTCTACTATCTTTAACTAGAGCCAAGAAAACTCATCTTAATAAGGGTGTTGAGCCTAGGGTCAATGCTATAGAGAGTACTATGACCTCTAGTTTAAGGGACTGTGAGGATGAATCCTTCTATATTTCTTTGCTATAAGGTGGGAGAAGATCCTAATGAGTTTCTTCATGGTGTATACAAGGTGTTAAAGGGGGTGACTTCTAGGGAGAAGGCGGAGTGGACTTCATACCAATTGATGGAAGTTTCTCAAGTGTGGTACACCCAATGGATGGACAATAGTCTGGTTGAGTCGGGTCCTATAGAGTGGGAGGAGTTTAAGGAGGCTTTCTTAGGAATTCATTTTCCCCGTGAAAGGATGGAGGTGAACTTTGAATAGTTTATTAACCTTACGCACGGTAAATGAGTGTTGAAGAGTATTCTTTGAAGTCCAACTTGTTGTCTAGGTATTCTCCATCCCTGATGTCTTACCCTAGGGATGAAATGAGTAGGCTTGTGACCGGTGTTGTCGACCTTGTGAAAGAAGAGTGTCGTAAGACCATGCTCCATGGTGATATGCACTTTTCTAGACTTATGGTGTATTTACATGTCACATCCCGAGACCACACCCTAGAATATATGGCACTCTCGGAGTGTAAGGGCGTACTTGACCTCTCGGCGGTCTTGTACAAACCCTTTCGTATCGTTCATCGCATATAAACATATGAAAACTAGTGCGGAATTAAAACTTTTGATAAACATTCTATAAGTCTTCAAAAACTCTTTCATATAAAATCATAGGAAATACTAAGTCTCATTTCATCATATCATAGACACAAGAATACTTTGGGACACGGCCCATACAAAACAAATATCGAAATACTTAGTCTATTACAATAGTTCGATAAAGAAATAAAAGATATTTATGCGCTCGAGTCAAATGAGGACATACTTCAACTTCACTTGAATGATGCTACGATCCAAGTATTTCTTCCAAAATCATCCTCACCTACCAATCACTATAGATAAAGATAAAAACATGGAATTAGTACAACCACATGTACTAAGTATGACATAATGCATAAAAATCATGAAAACGAACATTTATTGGAAATATACATATTTTGATTTAAATATCATAAATAATCATAATAACAACATTTATCAACTTAAAAACACATAAGAAATCACTTAATCAATTTATGAAAGTTTTAGAAATCTTTACAGTAAACTAAGTCACTTAACAATGACTATTTTCCTATGTTACAGTGAAGTTCCTTACTTCATTGTAACACCTTACAAGCATGAAATTCCCTCACTTAAAGATATCCTAAGACTCACATAAGTAAGACAAAGAGATAACTCTCATACAACCTCTCTAGGAACACCTAAACGATCCTTAAGACCACATATAATGTGACTAACACACACTTACCAGACATCAAACATATGATCATGAGATTCTTCTACCAAAGGTAATTCTAAGTCTCACTTGAGTGAGTTGTGAATAAACCACCCATATAATCCCTTACACACACACTTAAGAGATCCAATAGACTACCGAATATGGAATCATTCTCACTTAATACAGAACATGTAGATGATATGGCATTCTCCTTCCAAAGGCTATCAAAAGACTTACTTAAGTAAATTAAGAAGATATGTCCATGATTGACCTCTTCAAGATTACCTAAGTAATCCGTAAGACTACCTAAGAATTATATCATGTGTACATAATCAACCTTCTTCCCTAACTAGAGTCATTCTTAAGACTTTATCTAGGTAAGATACGAAGTGACCATTCCTATGCCCCCTTCACACCTTAACTAGACAATCCTTAACTACTCTAGATAAGTACTTATTCATTTAACATGTTTTCTTAACTTAAGTCATACATTCCTTAGTTCATTTCAGACTCATTCATCACATAAAGATTTTCAAGTAATGGTCTTGGCCTAAACCTTGGGCCTCTAACTAACACCTTCAAAGTCGATTGTGCTATGTCTAGATAGCGTCTCATACCACCACCTAAAATTCATAGAACTTCTTTAATGCTAATAGGCATCTCACATGATTAGAATAGGACATAATTTACATAGACCATGATAGCTAGACATGGAATCCGAGTTCTAACCTACTCCGATGAGGGTGTTCTACTTGCCAAGGGTAGAATTAGGACACATCCCATGTAGGCACATGGTTACGGAATATGAAAGGATTTTATGTACTCTAGTCTCATTCTCAAGTAGAGATACATTGTACTCTAGCCTCCTTCTCTTTTAGAGCTACTTCCCATAACATAATCACTCGGTGCTAGAATGTTTTCTCATAAAGTCATTTTACACTTAAGGTTCATGCAATTGCATTCTATATCTAGTTCATAACCCAATAAAATTCACCCTACCAAAGAGGTCCACTAGGGCAACCTTACAATGGCAACATAGATAGCTCATTATGACTTCCCTAAGGATGATATGATTTGTTTCCAGCCAATAGACCATTATTCCACCGTTCCTTTACTAGAAGGGTACCATTACGACTATCAACTTCAACAATAATAACCTTACTACTAGGTATAAGGTGCCACATACATGACCTTCTTAACATCATCTAAGGTCTCACATATCATTCAATCATACATGACAAGAGTTCCCTAAGCCTACCTAGTTAGGACATATCGTATTCACATATCATTCATACATGTTTCAAGTAAGGGACACAAGTCTACGAAAACAAGACACAACATTCTTTACCTTATTCCATATTTCATATCATTCTTTTAATCACTTAGGAATGACCCTTATCATCTTTATTTCATCCTATACATTACCATATCATCATCAATATACCTTCATAGACTCATATAGTAAAATAGGAACAATCATGAATCAACTCTAAGACTACACACATGAACACAAAGTCATAGTTTAACATGATCTCCTAATATATATATAGAAAAAACACATACTTTCACATTGCATTACATGTAGATAAATATGCTCGTGCTTCACATAACTCAACTACAAACATCATCATAGTACTTCAAATAGTGCCTACAAGGCCATTATCATCATAGTACATAAAGTAACCTCGACAAGGACACATCAGTTGCAAGTAAAGCAGAAAGCACCGCCACCATAAGTGGACCATACCAATCACAATAAAAATGAAGTCGAATTAACATAAAATAAATAGAATTAGGGAAGCGTACCACCACTCCATCCTCAACACTTCAATCCAATGCTAAATTATCCAATTCGATACCATAAGGCCCTTACCCATGGCCATGACCAATAATTCAATATATAAACTAAAATAGAATTCATATGCATTAAGTCCAAATCACTTAACCCATAAAGTAGTAAAAAACTAGGGTTCATCAATTACATGGGTTCATAGGTTAATTGAGTTAAAATCATATAATTAAAAACAATTTAATCAATATACAATGCTTTAAAACTTTTAATGCAAGAACCATGGATAGATCATGAAATTGGACAATTTATTTTTGAAAACTTTAGAAAACTTCTTTGAATTTGGGCTCCTTGATGATATAGAGTTTCAAGGATAAAAAACAGTACCTCAATCAATTTAATACTCCAATTTGATGAAGAATCTCCACTCAATTCTCCAATACAAGGACTTCTTGAGTTTTGGCTCCAATGGAGTTTAGAGAATTTCTAAGGGAATTTGGGTTTTAATTTTGCAGAATGAAATCTTCTAAGTATTAAAGGCTTATAAACACATTTAAAATACTTAAAAGACCCCTATGTAACCGCCCTTTCTCTTATTTTGATGTGGCGTGAATGTACCTATTCAACCCTAACTTAACAGTGGCCTGCGCAGGAAAACGATCTTCACAGATAGTTGCCCATTGACAGGGCGTCATTCCACCAACGAACCGTCCCTTAATGAAGGAGCGTTCTATTAGTTCATGGTTTAGGACAAAGGTTGTTCCTTGGCTTGGCCTTCTCGCACACCTAAGTGCTGAACCACGACACCCATCGATGGGGCGTCGACTAGCCCATGAGACGAGTATTGCCTCCGTCGTTTGGGTTGTCTAGGCAGTCTTGTCTACAAGGAAAGGAGGGATTGACATAGTAAAGGAGGCTAAACAAAGCTATCAAAGGGATGTGCCCAGTTGGCGGTACCTTCCTCAAAGTGATAAGTTATGTATCTCTAAATCCTTGGTATGACATTTCGAGAATTTCACCCCGTACCTTGGTCCCGCTACATGTGTCTAAGTTGTTAAAACTTACCTTTACCTCATATTAATCGTCACATTAGATGTATGACTTAGTTACTACTTCGCACCAATCAAAACTATCCCATTAGATAGTGTCCACTAAATCTATGTTGATAATTCTTTTCCTATTAACTACCCCCTTGGTCCAGCAAGTAGAAATAGGGCAAGTTCTAACGCGTGCACTCGTTAAAAAGACTTCTAAACGAAAGAATTATCAATACATGCAAGAATCTATTCTAGAATTGTTATATTGCTAGTTTTACCTTATTAATCACCAATGATTTCCAAAACCCTAGTTGTAAATTTAGTTAACAATACATATAAATAAACGATTCATGGTTATTAAACAATAATTCATGTACTTACTTTGACAAGTTTGAAGAAAATCCATAAATAACACATGAAATAGCTAAATTCACTTGTAAATCTATTCGAGAAATTTGATATAATTCCCCAAGTTACAATGTAAAATCTCCATGAACTAAAGTATGAAAAATAATAAAAAGTCTGAACCCAAAACTAAGGTATTTTAACCTATTTATAATAACACAGTCATAAATTAAAAGGAGTTCAAAATAAGGAAAGTTTTCCAAAATGCGTCTTCAATCGACGATCTCAAAGATGGTCTGTCGTTTCATCGGCGGACCGTCGACTGCCTCCGTCGGTCCATACTTAGAATCTTCTTCAAGCCACCAAATCGCACCTTCTCGGATCCAATTGACGGACAAATATCATGATTTGTCGATGAAGTTACGGTCCTTCAATGCTTATAATCCTTCCATACTTATCCTTTCTCCAACACAAGGTACTGGGGAATTCTCTGATTACATCGATGACTTTCCACCACTCAACGGACCGTCGATCCCCTGATGAGTTGATGGACCGTTGATCCTTTTATCTGTCGACAGACCGTCGATCCTTCAGTATCCCCACACTTGGTCTGAATTACCCGGTTACTTCCATGTGCTCGATCCTTTAATAGAAGGTCACCACCTATAAGCCATCGATAAGAGGAGTGGACGTCGATGGCTTCGTTTGTCACTTCTGCACTGATTTATGCACAGTCTTCTACATTTCCGTTTTTGACTACTTTCCTGCAAAACACATTAAAATTAATACAAAAATGCCCTAGACACATACTAAATTAAACTTAAGGAAAGAGCATTGAAAGTACCGTGAAACCACGATACATCAACACCCTCAACTTAAGTTCGTTGTTTCTCCTCAAGCGACGCACTATGACTAACGACAACACTTTTGTACAAAATTATCCTCTTTTTAGCTTTCGCAATCATATGTCTATCAATCCCGACTATTTTTCATTGCTTTACTGCATGTTTTACACTTAGGCTCATTATGCTTATTTGTGTGGATCAGACAATTACACAGACTCACCATAAACCTACACCTCTAATCTTTTATATCTCATAAAGGCACCAACTTTCCAATAATGAAACTAGTGTTCTCACTTCAGAAAAAAATATCCTCCTTTTTCGCACAGTGATTTGAAATTCGAGTATAAGGATCATTATTCAATACTCGCGCTCAAAACAACTTCACACCTAGTTGGTACTTATCACCATAGGCTTGCCCTTATTTTCACTGCTTAAGTTCACCATATTAGACTCTTAGGATCATGATAGGACTTTCTTGGCATGTAACGTAAGCTCTGGGTCAGGATTGATATATATGGATGCATTTTAGTGACTTGTGGCCCTCATTGTCATTACAGCTAAGCGTCATACCTCTTTTATTGTCTATTGTGACCTACTCTTCCTTTTCTTGAACTCTTTGCCTTGTTTTATCCTTTGTTTTTCCTTTTGTGCAAATGACTCTTACTTCTGACAGTTCTTTTATTTTTTTTGTCACTTGATTTAGTCACTTATCTTATTCACTATTTCTTTTCTCTTTATTTTTTTATTTTTACTTTTTTTCATTAATCCTTTCAACCCCACATTTTGGGACATTACTCATAATAGCCACCCTCAAATTATGGCTTTTCCATGAGTCGAGGTACACAAAACCCAAGGTTGGGTCAGGGCCAAGACGAGACCGGTTTCTACATTAGCCACCCTCAACTTATACTTTTGGCCTAAGTTGAGTTGCACATGTCCAAGGAGGGACCAGGGGCAACACATTATACCCAGGGTACATGACTTGGGGTAGAAAATAAAGGTCCATTATAAGCTAAAAAAATAAAAAAAAAGGATCAATTTCATTTGGTTTTCTCACACAGATTACTTTTTCCAGTACTAACCCGGCAAGTTCTAGATAGGTAACAACATTGGAACAACCATCTTTCCTCGTACTCTCCTAACACCTCATTACCCTAACAGAATATCGGACACCTAGTTCCAGTGTTAGATTGAGGGTCATGCAACGGTGCATCTCTATGTCATTCTTAGAGCCAACACATTCAACATTCATTATGCCTAATCATGAAAGCATTCACTTTAGAACAAAATGTCGTTCATATTTAGACATCATGCTTCAGATTTCAAATTCATTCTTTGTACAAGATACTAAACATGCCAGTTCAACAGTAAAATAACTAGTCTCTTAGGGGGAAAAACACAGGCAAGAAAAACACCAACAGAGGATCGTGAGTTGGGCTACTCAAAATTCACCATCACAATCACTTACCATTAACCCAACCCCCAACAAGAAAGGATGAAATTGTCCCCAATGCATAAGAATATAAAAAAACAATGTGGTAGGTGAAACAAAGTTGAGGCGCATAACACCGAAGATAAACAAGAACGCTGGTCTGGTTTCCTGTAACCCGCTCCATCAGTAGTAGGGACACCATAAGTAGTGTTCGCAGAAATGTCGGCACCTTCAGTGGTGCTCCTCTTAATAACCTCCAATTTGGAGCTAGACGCCCAAGCAGCTAACTCAGGAGCCCTCATCTTTCGGGCCTCCTCATCAAGCAACGAGGCTCTCCTCCCATCCTTCATCTATAATCGCTCCCTCTTCCTAGAGAAAGCATTATTATCCTCATTAATGAGACTTGAACGGTGCCTCTTGGCACACTCACGTGGCAGAGGCAGTCGTGAACTGGTGGTCTGGAATAATGCAGTAAGCACTGTATCCTCAGCAAGCTCCGCAGGTGCGGCCTCAGGCTCGGGTACCATCATTTATGAGATAGCAGCAACATCAGCCTTCAGAATAGACACATCTACCTAGAGAGTCATCAAAATTGATGGTGGGGGCTGGCCGTGCGAGGAATCTCAACTCGAAAGCATCGAGGCGCTGGTGGACCGCCTCAATACTCCTCTCCATCTAGTGAGCAACCTTCTTTTTAATCCGGTCCTCAGCCTCGGCATTGGACTTCTTCATCCAAGTATGGATATGGTGCAACAATGTGGACATCTGGAACTCTAACTTCTGGCTCTACCAATCGGGATTAGTGTTGCTGATAGTGGTGTAGACCGGGAGGAACTCGGTGCCGCACTAGTGCCCACGGCAGAATCAACCGAATGGGGTCTGTGGTCTCTGAAGCAGCATGATTATCCCTTTGGGCTTGCTCTACCGTATCGGCGAGGTTCTCACCAAACGATTACACATCCACTTAGGGATCTCTATTTGGTTCGACCTCATTGGACTCATCCCTAATGAGACCTATGTCTACTGTCCCGTTCGAAGTACGGAGAATATCTGTGTGCCAAATGGGCACGGTGGCAACCCAGCACGACCGAAAAAGCATACAGGGAAAAAGGTAATTGGTCGAGGCCTTAAAAGCCCTCTCATGGATGACAAACAGAAACAATCTTGAAAAATGAATCTCGAACCCGGTGACCATAGCATCAACCAAGAACGTTGTATCCCATGTAAGTAGGATGTCTGCAACTGTGGGGATTAGGAGGTTTCAAACCAAAATCCAGATGAACTTGGCTGCAAATGTGAGGTTGGCCTTCTTGATAATGCCTATGGGGTCCAACACCCATTCTACGCCCTCACGGTCTACGGATTTTTTCTAGTCAATCCACATCTTGGTGGTCTCTCTCAAATTCTTCTCTTGCTTAAAATGGCCCTTCTTAACAACGTCACACCTATACTCAAACTCGAGGGATAGGGGAACCCTGTTGGTATCAGTATTTGCACCATTTAAGAAATGGAAAATGGCACGCAAAGATATATCCACCCGGACCCCACATACATGATCCTTAATGAGTGATGCCTGTTTGGTGCGGTTAAATTTCTATTCAAAGAACCTCAAAGAGTTGCTACGTAAGACGTGTAGAATTCTCGCACCATCTCCTACCTGTACTGTCCCACATTTTTAGCCATCCACTCGAGCTGGTGGCGGGTGAATAGGTCATGTATCGCAGGGACAATGTGTAGACTCCCTATAAAAACCCGCTGCTTAACTGTCAGATTCCGAGTCATCACCCCTCTTATCATTGAGAAGCTTGGCCTCCCTGCAGATCTCCTACTGCCCCTCTACGCACCACCGGTTATGCTGATCACTAACTAGTGCAAGGTCCTCATATGAGAGTGACGGAGCAGACTACAAACTTTGGGTCTCATCAAATAACGCATGGTGTGCAGGTTACTCCGGAATAGTAGCTCCTTGTGATCCGGAACCGGAGGTAGTGGCCTCATTCGACCCTTTAGAGTGGGTCGACTCAGAATTGGAAGCCTCATCGGAGACAGATGCTTCCTTATAATCCGTGGCAGACCCAGGCGGTGTGCCAGTCAGTGTGTGATCCTCATCCCACTGGGAGGCCGTGATAACACTAGACTCAACCTTCGTGGGATTGCCCTGAGTGGCCCTAGCAGCTGTTGTCGGTGTCTGGGTTCCTGGTGGCACATATTCGAGATTAAGGTCATCGTCTAACGAGCCAATCATTTGGCGTGAAGTTGCCACAAACTTGGAATATCCTCTAGAATAGACAATATCCATCTTCGGGGCCATTTCTACCTGCAAAGGAGAATTATTAGTTCCATTGTAATCATCGTACACATATAAAAGAAGTAAAGAAATAGAGCAAAAACACAGTGAAATGCAGAACTAGTCGACGAGTACTATTGACAGTCCATCGATAAACCGATGGTCCATGATAGGGTACATAGCTTGACACTTAGAAAATTTCAGAAGTTATAGGTCCATAGAAATTGCACTTAGAAATGATGATCATGCAGAATGGCTCGACGATTGATCGACGAACTGTAGTCCACCTCCGTCGTTGTACACTTAGAAAATTTCAGAATGCTTCAGAGATCAAGGTGTCAGTTAGGAACGATGATCGTGCAGAACGTCCCGTCGATCAATCGACGGACTGTAGTCAACTTCTATCATCCCAGAGTTCAGCAAATACAGGGGTGAACTATTGACGAATCCCATCGACAGTCTGTCAATCGACCAATGGTCCATATATGGGGTCTCATACTGTCGATCAGAGACAAGTTTTTCTCAGACCTTCTTTGCACCCCTCAAATAGACAATTTCAAGTATATACCAAAACACACAACATTCAATAATAATCAGCAAATAACTTTGTCATTCCTATAGCTTCGATTTTGCAAATTTCTATCCTAGATTCTAAGAGACAAACAAGCCTTAAGTCAGAGAAAAACAAATCAAACAACATTAAGAGTTCATTTTGAAAAATGGTTGCACCCCCAAACCATTCACTTTCTTTCATTCTAAGGGACATGAAACCCAACTTTAACATGTTAATCATGTGAAGGTATCCCAAGTCAAGACCCACAACAATCTATTCGGTTTCCAAGCATATTAACATCAATTAAAGGAGAAGATGATAATGGTATACTTGTATTCCATAGTTGAGTGAAAGTGTAAGCGAATATGCAACAAAAATCGACAAGCCTGCCTTCAAACACAGACTGGAAATGCTTGGATTGGATGGGGAATTGGGGGACTAGGGTTGTGGGAATTTGTAGAAGTTGAGAGAACAAGAAATCAGAAGGGAATTGAAAGTGTATGAATGTGGGAGTGAATGGGGGATTAAGGGAAAAAGGGGAGGTAAACGATTGGGGGGAGAATTTTAAAAAGTGTGGGAGAGTAACTGAAAGGTTATGATGTTATAGAGTCGGTCGGGTCTGGTCGGGTCACCGGTTTTGGAAACTAACGGTCCATAGACGGTCCATCTACTGATCTGACGATTGTTGTCTAGCTTAGACGATATTGAAAAACATACCTAGAATCGACAGACCCCACTGACGGTCCATCGATGGGACAAGGGCCCGTCGGTGGGTCCGTAAATCAGTGCACAAGACAAATTTTTGCAGATTTCTAGTGGTTTTGTCCCAACACATTGAGCACCCAAGAACCATTCTTTTTATGTTTTCCGGACAATTTTTAGACACGGACCCTAAACTACCCTCTAGCCAATAGTTTAAAAGAAATAAATGTAAATTCACACATGACATTGAGTAAAAAATGAAAGAATGCAACTATTCTTACAAAGACAAGAAAAACCTATTGTTGGATAGAGGATACACATTGGGTTGCCTACCAATCATCGCTTGATTTAACGTCGCGGAATAACGCAAGACTCTTGATTACTCAGACTTCATCAAGCTGGTATGCCTCAAGAACTTCGTTTGCATTTTTCGCATGCCCGAGGTAGATCTTGATTGTTTTCCCATTTACCATGAACATTGCACCCTCCGTGTTCTCCAGCTAAACATCACCATGAGGGAACACTTTAGTGATCAAGAATAGACCAGTCCATTTGGACTTGAGTTTTCCCAGAAATAAGTGCAACCTAGAGTTGAACAAAAGCACCAAGTCCCTAACCGCAAAATCGCGCTTCTCAATCATTTGGTCATGGTACTTCTTCTTCTTTTCTTTGTATGGGGCGGAACTTTCATATGTCTTTAAGAGAAACTCATCAAGCTCATTTAACCCATTTAATCTCTATTTTGTTGCTTAATTCAAATCCATCTTCAAGTTTCTTTATCGCCCACATGGCCTTGTACTCTAACTCGACTGGCAAGTAACAAGCCTTCTCAAATACAATTTGGTATGGAGACATACCTATGGGAATCTTGTATGATGTCTGGTAGTCCCAAAGAGCATCATCAAGCCTTCTTGACCAATCCATTCGACGACCATTCACCGTTTTCACCAGAATTTGCTTGATTTCTCTGTTTGACAACTCAACTTGCCCACTAGTCTGTGGATGGTAAAGAGTGACTTCATTGTGGCGAACCCCATTTTCTCCAATAACCCTTTGAACATCTTGTTGCAAAATTGGGATCCCCCGTCACTAATAATGGACTTAGGGGGTACCAAATATGGAAAATACATTCTTTTTCAAGAACGCGTGACACTCTTCCCTTCATTGATTGTAGGTGCTATGGCTTCCACCCATTTGACACATAATCAACCACCACAAGAATATATTTCATCCCATGAGAATTCAAAAAAGGGACCATAAAGTTAATGCCCCATATATCAAACAACTCAATTATAAGAATTGGATTCAAAGGTAGCTCTTCCCTTCTAAAAATACCTCCATCTCTTTGTCACCTATCACATTCCTTGGTGAACTCATGAGCATCTTGGTGGATGGTTGTCCAATAGTAGCCATATTGCAAAATTTTATGGGCACTCCGGATACCACTACGATGGCCACCCACAGGAGAGGATTAACATGCCTTCAAAACAAAAAGCATCTCAACTTCTGGAACACAATGGCGAATTATCCCATCGGCAAAACTCCAGTATAAGTAAGGCTCATCCCCAAAGAAATTTTTTACATCAAGCATGAAATTTTTCCTCTAATGAAAGGACTAGTCCGATGGGACTATGTCAGTACCAAATAATTCACAAAATCGACGAACCATGGAATCAAGTCATGAGAAGAGGTCAATACCTTCTCAACAGGAAAAGTATAATCAATATCAGCCTTTTCACCCAACTCTCACATATCTTCATCCTCTAATCTGGACAAGTGATCGACAACTTGGTTTCCGGTCCCCTTTTTGTCTTTCACCATGAATCAAACTCTTGCAATAGTAATACCCATCTAATCAACCTTTGTTTCTCATCCTTCTTTGCCATCAAATATCTCAAAGAAGAATGATTTGTATGCACTATGACTCTCGTACCAAGCAAATAGGAGAAAAAAATTTTGAAATCAAATACCACCGCAAGGAGCTCTTGTTTAGTCACATTAAGTTCTTTTGAGATTCATTAATGGACTTACTGGCGTAATATATGGGGTGAAAAATTTCAGCCCTTCTTTGACCCAAGACTACACCAAGAGCAACCCAACTAGCTTCACATCTTACCTCAAATGGTTACTCCAATCCGGGGAAATAATAATGGGTGCAGACACCAAATTCTCCTTCGACTCTCCAAACATCTTCAGACAGGATTCATCAAACTAAAATTTTATGTGCAATTTTTGAAAAATCCTTAATAAACCTCCGCTAGAAGCCCGCATTCCATAGAAAACTCATCACACCTTCTACAAAGATGGGTGGAGGAAGACTCTCTATCCCCTCAACTTTGGCTCGATCAACCTCTATCCCCTTCTCTAAGATGCGATAACCCAATACAACACCCTCTTTCACCATGAAGTTACATTTTTTCAAGTTTAGTACAAGGTTCGAATCTTCACACCTTTTGAGATCCTCGTCCAAGTGACTCAAACAATGCTCAAAGGAGTCTCCAACCACTGAAAAATCATCCATAAACACCTCAATAGTTTCTTCCACTATATCGGAGAATATCGACATCATACATCTCTGAAAGTAGTCGGTGCATTACACTACCCAAAAGGCATCCTTTTGAATGCGAAAGTTCCATACGGACAAGTAAATGTGGTTTTCTCTTGATCCTCTTGTGCAATAGAGATTTGATTGTAACCCGAATAACCATCAAGAAAACAATGCAACCCCTTTCCTACAAGCCTATCTAACATGTCATCCATGAAGGGCATCAGAAAATGATCCTTCTCAGTCCATGCATTCAACTTCCGATAATCCATACAAACTCTCCATCTGGTCAATGGCCTCATTAGAACAAGCTCATTCTTCTCTTTAGGGACAACAATCATTCCCCTCTTTTTGGGCACACAATAAACAGGGCAAACCCAACTACTATAGGCAATCAGCTATATGACTCTGGTATCCAACCACTTTGTAATCTCCTTCTTCACTACCTCTTGCATATGTGGATTTAACCATCTTTGATGCTCAACACTTAGGTTACGATCGGGCATGAGTAGGATTTTGTGTGAATAAATACTGGGTCAAATCCCTATAATGTGGGCAATAGTCCAACCAATGGCTCATTTGAACCTGTTTAACACCTCTACCATACACTCCACTTGCTCCACATTCAAATCCAATGCAACGATTACCAGCAAAGTGTCATCTTTTCCCAAGAAGACATACCTCAGATGAGGTGGTAGAGCCTTAAGCTATAATTTTGGGGCCTCCTCAATAGATGGTTTCACAGGTGGAGACTCACGATGCTTCATATCTAACTCCAATTTCTTTGGTTTGAACAAAACATCACCTCGATCAAGTGCCTGAACCAATGACCCATTCTACTCAATACTATCACTCTAAAAATTCATAATCACTGCCATTAGTGCCTCAACACTAAGGCATTCTTTAATTTTTACCTCAGACGTATTCTCAACCCTATAAGATATAGAAGATACCGTATCAAGCTCACTACTCTTCTTTATGGACCTACAAATGTTGAAAGTTACTTCTTAATTGTTCGACCTAAACTTCATCTGCCCTTTTTCCATGTCAACCAAGGCGCGACCCGTAGCAACGAATGTCCACCCAAGAATAATAGTCACTTCACAATCTACCTCACAGTCAAGAATCACAAAATTTGCAGGGAATATAAATGACTCCACCTTTACCAACACATCATGGAGTATTATAATAGTTCTCTTCCCCTTTTGATTGGCCATCAGTAATCCGCATCGTAGTGGGCTTTGGGTCCCCCAAACCCAACTTCTTGTAAATGGAGAGGGGCATGAGATTTATGCTTTCCCCAAGAACACATAATGTTTTAGCAAAGTGTAACAACCCAATGGTACATGGAATAGTGAAAGCGCCCAGATCATCTTTGTTTTGCACAAGAGTCCTTGTAGAATTAACATTACAATGTTGCATCTGATCATCATCCCTCAAAACTTACCAATCACTTCTTAGTAACCATATCATTCATAAACTTGGAATAATTGGGCATTTGTTCAAGAGCTTCTATAAAAGGGACATTAAAAGAAAGTTGCTTCAACATAGTAATAAAACTTCAATATTTACCATTCTCGATCTTTTTCACCAATCTTTGTGGGAATGGTGGTGGTGGTCTAGGAACGGGGGTCACCTTTTGGGGTATCTCAGCTTCTTTCCTCGATTTGTATTACAACACACCACTAACTTCCACTATCACATCATCTCTTCTCACCTCATATTCTGCACTAGACGACATAGGTGGTTCAATGATTTGCTTACCCCCTCGAGTATTGACTGCCATGCAATCTCCATCATTTTCCAGATTTTGGACAGTGTTGATAGGAAGAGTACCTGGTTGATGTGGGTTCACAATAGAATACAATTGGGCCATTTGCAACTAAAGATGTTTGATTGAGATTGCATGTGTGTCAACCTTTTTTCCAAATATTAGTCAAATCACCTCTCAACTCTTTGGTGTGCTCATCACTAGAATCAAACCTCCTCATCATCTTTTGAAACATGTTCTCAACTCGCGCCATACTACCTCCATCATCCCTAGGAGCAACTTCCTGATTTTGATGTGGAACATAAGGCCCACTCCGATCATTTCAATTACCATAGTTACCCTAGTTGAAGTTGTTGTCGCGGTTTTAGTTCCCATCTCAAACATAATGACCCTCTTGGTTTTGAATTTCCATAGATCTTAACTTGATTTCCTTGACCTTGGCACCAATTCTCTTGATTGGATCCTTTAGGCATTTGGTCAGAAACCCCCGTCTTCTCATTCACTGTATAAGAGTCTTCCTCATTGTAAATTCGTCTACTGGCGGTGGTTCCTTAGTCAAATAATTCACCGCATTAACTTTCTCTGCCACACCAGTGACATTTTTCAACACCAACCCAAGCTCAGTCCTCATATGAGACATCTCTTCAAGAATCTCATCTTGGGTCGGGGTGTGTGTAGCTTGCACTACAAAGGTGTTTTTTTTAGTGTCCGACTTCCTAATGCTCCAAGCCTTATTGTTTCAGTATATTTCTCCAACTTTTCTGCGATTTCTGCATATGTGCACTCACCATAAGAACAACCCGCAATAGTATCAAGTACTGCCTTATTGTTATCATCTGGTCCCCGATAGAAGTACTCTTTCAACGATCCATCATCAATGTGGTGGTTTGGGACACTTCGCAAAAATGAGGTAAACATATCCCAAGAACTACTTACCGACTCCCCATGCAATGCCACAAAGTTTTTCATTCTAACTTTGTAGTTGAGCTTCTTAGACACCAGATAATATCGTGCTAGGAACACATCACTCAACTGCTCCAATGTATAGATCGAATTATAGGGCAACTCAGTAAACCAAATTGCAGCCTCTCCATTAATGATAGAGGCAACACCCTTAATCCAATAACATCCATGTCCATGTCCGTCCTCCATACACAACTTTTACACACCGACCTTAGTTTGGTGATGTGAGCATGTGGATCCTCAGATGGTAGCCCCGAAAATAAACCTCTTGCGTTGAGCACCTGCATCAAGCTACTAGTTACCATGAATGAATGACCTTGTGATAGATGTTGTAGCAAAAGAGGCCCATCTGAATCGGTGATGTTAATATTTCCCTTATAGTACTCTTGAGGGCATGGAGCGGGAGGTTGCCTCCATAAAGCACCATCACCAGGGTTCTCCACAATCACTTGTTTGTGTATCAACTAGTGAAGGAAGTTGACAATTGATCCCATCACCAAGATTAGTTGTAATGTGTGGATAGTTTATTCTGCGGAGTGTATGGTTCAGTTCTAGATCAAATGGGAATATTGGTTTTCCTCGACTCCGTATGCCTGGCATACACTAGAGCTAGAACTGAAAGTGACAAAAAAAATAAAAAAAAAATTAGGAAATTATTGACTAAAGTTCAGCAATTGCTATTAAAGTTAATCTAAAAAGTATTTTCCCCGACACCGGCGCCAAAATTTGAAGTATAAGCGGCCGTATCAAGTAAAGAAATCAATTATTAGGTTGGGGTCTATCCCACGAGGAAAATGGTTTAGTCTTGACTTTGGTCTATGATGACCTCCATTCAGTCAAGTCCTTTCCAAAAACAGTTAATAAAAGGGGGGGGGGAGTTTGGTGAAACAAAAAGAAGTTCAATGATTTCTAAGTAAAACAAGTAGAAAGATTAAAACATTGGCGTAAGTGTTACCTATACGTTCATAACGCGGTAATCCTAGGTATAACAATTCTTTCCTAGTGTCTTGCATGCAAACTGATAAGTTATGTATCTCTAAATCCTTAGTCCGGCATTTAGAGGATTTCACCTCGTACCTTGGTCCAGCTACGTGTGTCTAAGTTACTAAACCTTACCTTTACCTCATGTTAAGCATCATATTCGATGTATGGCTTAGTTACTACTTTGCACCAATTGAAACTACCCTATTAGATAGTTTCCACTAAATCTATGTATATAATTCTTTTCCTACCCCTTGGTCCGGCAGTAGAAATAGGGAAACTTCTAACGTGTGCACTTCTTAAAAAGACTTTTAATCGAAAAAATTATCAAACATGCAAGAATTTATTGTAGAATTGTTATTTAGCTAGTTTTACCTTGTTAATCACCCATGGTTCCCATAACCCTAGTTGTGGATTTAGTTACTCGTGCCTAGAAATAAAAGATTCATGGTTGTTAAACAATAATTAATGTACTTACTTTGACAATTTTGAAGAAAATCAAGAAATAACAGTTGAAATAGCAAAATTTATAAATTTGATATAATTCCCCAAGTTGCAAAGCCAAATCTCTAAGAACTAAATTATGAAAAATAATAAAAATTCTGACCCCAAAACCGAAATATTTTACCCAATTTATAATAACAAAGTCCTAAATTTAAAGGTGTTCAAAATAAGGAATGTTTGTCCCAAAACACATCTTCAATCGACGACTCCACAGACCGTCTGTCGATGAAATGATGGATCGTCGACTGCCTCCGTCGGTCCATACTTAGCATCTTCTTAAAAACTCATAATCGCACCTTCTCTGATCCAATCAACGGACCAACAGCACGGTCCGTTGATGAAATTACGGTCCATTGATGCTTATCATCATTCCATACTTAGCTTTTATCCAACACCGGGTACTGGGGTAGTCTTTGATTACGTCGACGACTTGCCAACACGGTCCGTCGATTAGACGATGGACCGTCGATCAGTCGACGGACCATCGATCCTTCCGTAGCCCCACAATTGGTTAGAATTCCCCGAGTTGGTTCTATATGCTCGAACCTTCAATTGACGGTCACCACCTACGGTCTGTCGATGAGACGATGTGCCGTCGATGGCTTCGTGTGTAACTTCTACACTATTTTCTACACAATCTTCTACATTTCTGTTTTGGACAACTTTCCTGCAAAACACAGATAAAAAACATTAAAATTACTACAAAAAGTCCCTAGACACACTAAACTTAAGGAAAAAGCATTGAAAGTACTACGAAACCAAAGGTACATCAGTGACACGCATATAGGCACATAACCACACATGAGGCACATAGGTGACTTAGTAATCAAACGTCTTGGTCGTCTCTTGATGTTTGACTTCCAATTAACCTACAATATTTTACACTGCCTCAATACCACATTATAGAGACCTGAAACAATCATGAAAACCATGTTAGGCTCTAGCTTCACCTAAGTTATTATTGAAGTATTACAACACAATTTATTGAGGAGTCAAAACTAAGTAGAATTTAAATAAACTTGAAGATGAGTAGATCCGATGAGGAATACCAATCTAGGTTTAAAAAGAGGGATCCAAACGATGATGGACCTAGTGCTCCTAAGGTCAAAACTGAGAGTGGTAGTAGTTTTCAAGGTGTTAAGCCTACTTGTGCTAGGTGTGGAAATAATCAATTTGGTAACGTCTAGTTGGTACTGGTGGTTGCTTTGGTTGTGGTAAGGATTGACATAATGTGAGGGATTGTCCTACTATTGCGGCTAGAGGAAGAGATGTAACACTCCGAAAGTCCATGACCATAGCTATATCCTCTTGTTGATCTAAGGTTAGTAACACTGTCATAATACCTAGAATAATATTTATAAAGCATTTAGGAATTTTTGGAGTAAAGATATCAAGAAACGTCCATGTCATCTGGAAGCTAGTTAAATTTAATTAGTGAAACGTCCTTTGGTTTTGAAATGGTTTGGAGGTGTTGTATGAGTTCTAAAACTTGTAAAATGACTTTGGATAGACAAAAATCTAGTATATAGAGTGAAAACGACCAGGTACGACCACCAAGGGTCGCCCTAGGGGTCCACGAAAGGACCCCAAACTTTGGCTTGGTAAGCTGCCAAGGTAGCAGCAAAATTGCACATAGTAGAAAAAGGTCTGCGTGGAGAACTCGGATGGCCCTTGGTCAAATTTCAAGTCTGCGTCACGGGCAGTTTGCAGAATCAAGTGTCTCAAAAAGTAATTTAGAAACTCATGCGGGAGCAACTTTGCATTGCGGACTTGTTGCCTGACGAAAATATGAAATTTGGTATTTCAAGTTTGACTTCATTAAAGGATCAACATAAGTGAGGGGTCTTTTGGGTATTTCATGGGAAGTATATATATTGATTTTAATTTTTTTTCCTCACATTTTACTCACTCAAATAAAATCCCCAAAATCAAAACCAAAAGCTCTCACCTCTCTCTACTACTCTCTCTCTCTCTAGGGTTTCACTTGAATTTCATGGATTAATCTTCGTTAAGGTATGGTTTTTTTACTCTTGGAATTCCTTTCTCCAAGAGGTCCTTTCAAGGTTGATTTCCAAATTACCCAATTCCATGCGATTTTCCAATTCTAATGGGTTTTCTTCTAAACTTCAAATTGATGATAAATTATGATTGCCAATGACTAATTAAGTATAGATTATTGACTAATTGATGCAATTTCACGTAGATCATGTCCTATTCTACAATTTCCCCAAATGTTCGATCTTGATTGGAATTGAAGTATCAATTGATTGTCAGACTTGTTTTATCTATTCTAATTCATATATGGATTGACTAGGGTAAGATATTGTTGGGATTGGATCAAATTCTTAATAATTTATGATGAACCCTATTTCCCCTAACATTATGTTATGAATTGATGTTAATTGGATAGTGATGATGAAATTGACCTAGTTCTTGTGTTAATTACTATTGATTGATGTTGCTACACCCATTGTTGGATGTAACTGGTTGGTTGATGGTAAGACCATGAAGATGGATATTAAAGGAGATTCATTAAGTCTTTATGATCCTAACCTTTACTACAATTATGGTGGCTTCTGATTGATGATGTAGTTCAATTGAAGCATGACTTGTGATTAGCCTAAGTAGGTTTTGGTATGATGTTGAATTGAAATGTATTGACTATGTGATTGTGCGATTATGTTTAATTTGAAATTATATATAGTTGGTTATGAATTACCTTTGTTCCTTATTATGACATCATGATGATGTTATGTTGAACTCACGTTTAAGGGTTGCCAGGAAAAGAAATTTTCAATAAGCTAATTACAAAGATTATATAAGGGATTAGACCGTATGACCTAAACTAAGCTTATGATTGATCAAGAAACACATTTCAAAAGGGATTCGAGCTTAGCACCAAGTGATCTTGTAGAGTGGGGTGACACCTTCCTAAGAAGGGAAGGTAGGGTTCACTATAGTCCTCACTTGGTGGATAGCCTCATAGTCTAAAAAGGGCATAGAGTGATGTTTCCATGAAAGCCCCCAATCTCCATAAACTATGTTGACACAACAGGAATACTATCTAGTGGATCCACCTAGATCCTATGTTCATATTTGGTCCTACTTTGTCCAGTAGACCACCTTCCATCGGTGTAATGTTTTACAACACCGTATTCCACACTTATCTCTTGTGGTCTATGTTTGTTAAGGCAAGTGTTTCCGAAAGTAAAATTAAGTAAAGAAGTAAACACTAAATAGGGTGATTTAAGAGGTTGACTTAGCCTAGGTATGGGTATGAGACTCTAACTATTCCTTTCACTAGTTTTCCTTGAGGGAAACCTTAGGAGGTTGTTATTGTGCTCTTATAATGCATATGCTATGAATATGATGACTTTACATGTTGATGATTCTATGTGTTGTTAATTTCATTTATGAACATCTTATTAGTCTATATTGCTAAATGTTATGATAACTACTATTGATGTTATGTTATATATAGTTAGATGGTTCTTATGATCCTTTGTTTGGTTTGCTTAGTTAATTAAGGTTATGGGGCTTTACTTGTTCATTGCACTTGGTCTTGCTTATGTTATGATGTTATGTACTTTTATACATGATTTTTGATGTAATGGACTGAGGTTGGAGTTGTCTTGATTATGTACTCAATTATGTGGATACACATGTTGACTTAATTATACTTGTTAATGTTGGTGTTGTGTTGTACATGGTTTGGACTTATGGATTATGTAAGTATTGGCTTATATGAGTTTTTGATTGTGCATAAATTTTTTCAAAGTACTTTGGCATGGATTTGAACAAATGCCTTCTTTAGCATGATTTTACTTATTTATCTGCATATACTCATACTTAGTACAAGTGTGTACTACCCGCATATTTATGTTTACTACAAATTGTAAGATCCGGTCGTTGAGCATAGTTTAAGGCCATTGAAGACTACTTGGACATTTCCCTAGTGTTTCAGTAGTGCCTCACTTTCCGAGGACTATGCCATTATGAAGCCACTAATGTTGTTTGAGTTTTAAGACTTCTATGTTCTTTTTATTTCGTTGGAGACGTTTGTTTTAATATTCTATATGTGGCTTCTATCATTGATGTATGGACTATGCCCAATTTTTAGATTTTTGTTTAGATTGTTATGATATGAGCTTATACTCGATATGAATATATTATGTGTATGTAGAGGTCTATGTAAACTTGAATGTAGAAGTTAACGAAAAGGTTTATATTTTCTGATAATTTAACCTATGAAATGTAATGACGAATGCTAAGAGGTTAGTCTAAGTCTTCTTCGAGGACAACTACACTGGTTACTTCTATGGGGTGCTCTCCGAATGTGACAAATTTTGTATCAGAGCATGAGGTTGAATATCTTTAGGATTGATTCTTATTAAACCACATCTATGTAGGTTCTTATTCATAATTGTGAAGCGTGCCACACTTATTAGTGAGAATCTATATGATGCCTAGGAAATCATCCTTTTCTTGGAAATCCAAAGTCATGCCTTTAGAGTCTACTTTATGTGTGCTTTAACCTAAACCTTGTATTGTGGTTATACGTATGAATACTCGAAGAAACGCCGCACGAAGACTTGATGAAGAGATTACTAATGTGGGAGTTCCTTCTCGTTGCAATCAAGTTCATCCTCTTGAGGATGTTTCTAATGATGATAGAACTCCGGCCAATCCTCCGACCACGACGGATGGTGAAATAAGGGATGCCTTTCTCCAAATGGCTCAAGCAAATACTACCCAAGCACAATTCGTCACAACTCAAGCTCAAGCTATGACGACCCAAGTAAATCGGGAGGTGGTACCCCTAGGAAACCAACATCTGAGTACCATGGTCTCCCGGTTGAGAGATTTCATTAAAATAAATCCCCCTACTTTCAATAGATCTAAAGCAGAGGAATTCCAAGACGAAGTCTACAAAATCCTATTTGATATGGGATTGACTACTAGTGAGAAGACCGAGTTGGCTACTTACAAACTCAAGGATGTGGTCCAAATTTAGTATGTTCTGTCACATCCGGGTTTACCCCCTTGACGTAACCAGTGTTGTCATCCTCTTTGAGGACTAAGACTAGCCTCTTAGTTTACATCATTGCATTCATATATCAAAAACGCATAAAATTTAAAACTTTTCATTACTTCCAATTGGAGGTTTACATAGACCTCTACATATACATAATATATATCCGTATCGAGTGTACATATACCCATCACATAGGAAGGTTACATAGCCTTCTAATTTTATGGCAGATAAGTATATCAATCACCATATATTATCATTTACATGTAAAGTCATCATATTATCATCATTTGCATTCATTATCATATACATACATAATATAAACCTTATAAAGCTTCCCTCAAGGCAAACCATTACAAGTCATAAGTAGAGTCCCGTATCTCTACCTAGGCTAAGTCAAACCTCTCAAGTCACCCTAGTTACTTTATACTTCATTGCTTTATTTTTAGATTAGAGTTGACACTTACGGAACTCACATAGACATAAGAGTAAAACTGTAAATACGGTGTTGTTGTAAAACTTCCATCGATTCCATGTATTCTACATCTCTACAGGACAAAGGTAAAACCAAACATAAAGTAGCTTTTCCTAGGTGATCCACTAGCTTAGTCTTTTTCCTATGAGGGAAAACATTTGTTCAATAACTAAGATATAGGTATACTCTCTCGACATACAACTTGTGGGCAATGTGGTCTCTGCCCTTTTCCTGATAATCCTATTTAGGGATGAGTAATTCCTTCCTGGGAAATCAAACCAACAATCATTTTAGAACTATAAGGTGAACCCTTCCCCTTTGGGAGTCATAATCACCTTCCGCTTCAAGTTCACTCGTGCTAAGCTAAGTCCCTTTTTTTTACAAATTTTCCTTTATGTATTTTATTAATAATCTTTATGCTTAATTTAGATCAGAGGGTCCTACCTTTGCATACTCCTCATCATCCAGAGCTCATAAGAATTGGGATGAGTATAATGTTCTTTCATTACAATTCACATTAATTGAGGTGGTAAACTTCCTACACATTCATTACACAGGCACATTGGTAAGAATCCACATGTATTAATCACATTCACATGGTTATAAACCGCAAACCCTACCCAGAATATTTGGTCAATTTCAAACATCATACCTATTCTATCTACCATATACTAACCAAGGCTACTCCAATATAACATCATGATTCAATCCGACTTAATCAGCATTTATGTAAAGAATAAGGATTATAAGACTTACTAAGTCTCCATTCAGAATTCATCACCAAGGTCTTACCATCAACTCTTACTACTTCACCCATTAGTCCATAACATCAACATAATATTCAATAACCACCATGATAATATGGGCTGGAGAGCACTCTACTCATTCATAACTAGATCATAGCTTAGGAAAGATATATAGGTCAATTTACAACTTACTTCACAATGTAAATCACTTATAAATAACTAGTATGAAAAGACTAAAATTCACCCTAATACATTTATGATAAGCATAAAAACATCATCTAATAGTAACTCAACCAATAATCAAGTCAACTTAATCAAATAAAACCTAATTCAAACCAAGATCAAACCGAGGGTTAAAGGTTAAGGGTCATCATCTACAAACTAGGCCAATCCATAAAGGTATATAATAATTAAGTTAGAATCCACGTTAATCTATTCATATTATCAGAAACCATAAACAAATCAATTCATAACCTGATTTTCTAGATTGAGATGAACCCACATGAAAACTCAACTTTTAAAAATACATTAAAGGATCCCTTTGAGGAAAGAAGTCTCAAAGGTAAATTATATCCCATACCTTCACATTTGATGAGGATTTGGTGGTTAAATCGCCCCTTTACAACCCCCTAAATCTCCCTCTAGCTTGTCTTAAATGGTGTTCTCCAATAGAGAGAGAATGAAAAGAGAAAGAAGAGAGTTTTGTGTTGATAGTTGTAATTAGACTAATGGGGATGCGTTATTTATATAGAAGGTTAATTAAATTAATTAAACTCACATAAACCCTTAATAAACCACCTTACCCCTTAATTAATTAAATGAAACTAAGTTAAAATGTGCAGGAAAATTTGACACTCATAGAAGAGACCCCGATCGACAGTCCGTCTGTGAGTCGACGCTCATTGTGCCCTTCTGTGTTGCACATCGTTGTTCTTATAAGATACTATGCAATTGGGGTCCTTCAACAAAAAGTATAAGTTTTGGTCAACGATCGTCAATGAGTCCCCATCGATCCACACACGGATTGTCGACTGTATCTCGTGGTTACAGACTGCCCAGGCAATGTTGACACCAACGTGCAAGGGTTCTCCTCAAGCGCCTTTGGTTGTTATTTAGAGAGTCCTACACGGAAGTTTCACCATGAATCTACTTTAATGCATGTTATGCACCCTTTCATCATTCAAACCCTTTCATCAACAACACCAAATTAATGAATTGCTTCCGACATCCTAAAACCGAGTCACAAAGTCTAAGGTCACACTAAGTACCTCTTCTGAACAACTTTCCGAGCGTCATGGACGTTCTTGGAGGTTTGCTTTCTCAACTTCCTAAATGACCTATATTCATTACGGTGACCCTTAAAACAGTGTCTATACCTCATGACACTTATGTTAGACTTTAAGCGCATCTTGGATTTTCGAAATGTTACATTATCACCCCCTTAGGTAAATTCGTCCCCGAATGACACTAAAACTCTTTTGAAGAAAAGAATAGACTCAAGACTAGCAGCCAAACCAACAACAATACATAAAAATATCAACTATATCTAAAGGCACTAGACAATTCAAAACATCAATTACAACACATGAGGCTTAACATTACATTTTAAGGAGTATCCATCTCACAACAAAAAAAGCTCAACATAGCATTTATGAGTCAATTATGACAAGTTCAACTTACGAACATGCTACACATCATTTCATAAAGACCCACAATATCAAAATGTACAAGATAAATTAAACAAGCCAAAGAGCAAAATATCAAGTTCAAATGAACTACTTCAATGTAATTCACTGTAAAGCAAAAATAAAAAATGCACATTTTGCAACTCTTCATTAAAAATCAAAACAACTTAAATTTTAGTCATTATATTCATTACTAGTAAGACTAGTATCCTCTATTTTCAAATTACTATGAGGCGGTAACGTGACTTTCATGTTGTCCCTCCTCGCCTCCCATGTTGCACCCTCCACTAGGTGATTCTTCATAACACCTTATCACGAAACCCCTCTCTTTTATTTCCTCCATTTTTTTTTTCTTGCCTATATCATAGAATTTTAAAACCGAGACTTCCTCATAACAGAGATTATCCGCTTGACATAAAGACCCTCCAATAGGCAGATTCTTTAGACTCGAGAATCACAAAGAATTTTTAGCATGTAACATGACCTATGGAGTAACCGAATCGCCCAATTCACTAGGAAGTTTCAATTCGAATACCTTTACTAACCTTTTCATACGGGATCCACATAACTGAGGACTCAACCTTCCCCTTTTCTTGACAAATCAACTCACCACCTTTCATAGGTGAGATTTTCTTCCAAATACACCTTACTAATCACCTTATTCCAACTTTCCAAAAGCCCTTCTCCCTATGAGTCGGCAAAGACTTTGCCACTATATGTCATTTTTAAAACCAGTTCTTTAATGATCATGAAACATTCGCCAAAGTCCTTATGAATCAAATTGGGACCAAGAAGAGCCGAAGGCTCCCCCCGGCTAAACGCATCCAATAGGAGACCTAAACCTCCTACATTCAAGCTTAATAGGGAACCTGGATATTGATGTTGAAAGCTAATATTATTAGAAGCAACTCCAATCAAAGGAAAATGCTTATCCCAATTCCCCTTGGAAATTCAAGTAATGGCAAGAACATAAGCATATCCTCAGGGTTTTATAAGTGTTTTTCCCTTGACCATCTGTTTGGCGAATTCGAACAATTGTACTCAACTTACCTTATTAACCGAACCTTCTTGAATGAACTCAACAACCTAGATGTGATTTTGTCACCCCTCGCCCGATCCGATATGATGGATAACGAATACCATAACGATAAACAATCTTATCTTTGAGGATCTTAGCATAATCTTCCACCAAATAAGTAGACTTGATGGGAATAAAACAAGAAAAATTGGTCAACCTATCCACAACCGCCCATACAGAGTCATGTTTCTTTTGAGTCCGACACAAACCCACTTCAAAATCCATATTGATGTCTTCCCACTCCAAGAGTATAATTGGATTTCTGGTAAGAACCTTGGAACTAAACAGGAATGAGTTTATATTGAGGTTTTGGCGTGGTTTCAATTCACAAAATCTCTTTGTGGTTTTTTGTTTTCATATAGGTATATGATAGTTCATTCTTGATTCTTCTGTCATTCAAGAATCCAATCTAAAGGCATTTCAAAAAGGTTTCAAATTCCTAAATTCTTCTATTTTTAATTCTTAGCATGGGTATTCACATGAAAAGTTTTTAATGGATGGAAGATGATGTTTTCATTATAATGTGATACTTTTTTGATCAAAAACTCAAAGGACCCATGATCATGCAAATTCTCAAATATTGACTTATGATTAGGGTTTGATGAATATGATTAACCAATTTTAGATTTGTGATTTCCTTATGTTGTATTGTGATTATGTACTGCCATATTGCATTTTTATGATGATTTTATTGGAGGGTTAAGAAAAAGTTGTCAAGGCTTGGATGAATGTAAATTGATCTATATTGGTTAGTTTTTTTTAATTGATCTTGAGCGGCATGGTCAACTTATAATTGAGGTGTTTAGTTGATGCGTAAGAATATATATGTGAATTGTGATTATGGCCTTGAAGGCAATGAATGTATAGTAAATTGATATTCTGATGTATATGCATGAGATGTTTTATGAAGTTGAGAATGTGTCTTGAAGGTACTACATATATATGAATTATTATATGACTGTGAAGCATGATAATGGAGGATTTTATGGTAGACATTAATCGTGAGTAGAGATGAAGTGTCTAGTACCATTCATATAATTCCTAAGAACTCTAGTGAAATAAAATTGGGGATTTTGGGGTGAACACTTTTCGTAAGTTAAGATGAAGTATTTAATAGTAACCTGAATATTCCCATGAGATTTTCAAAGAATGGTTGGAGGTTGGATAATCTTCATAAGTTGAGATGTGGTATTAAAAAGTAATCTCTAGGATCTCACTCGTTAGTAAGTTGAGATTGTTTAATACTAAATAACTATTCATTCTACACTATACTTTACTGATGTTAACTTAACTGGTTTAGGACCCATAGTTAGTTATGCTTAGCACACCAAGTAGGATTTTTGAAGAAGGGTGGATTACAATGAGTTGAGTACCGATGTTGTGTACACCATGTACCTCTTGAGGATAAGTTGTCTATCTTAGTGTAGGTTGAGATGCATGGCACTTAGAACTGTAATATCTTTATCACCTTAATTATTCGTGTCCGCTTATAGGTATTAATTCCTTTTTTTGGCTTATTCGAGATCCACTGTATGAGTGTAAGAGAGAATGACGCCCCTGTACCTTTAATTAGCACGTATGGATGCCCACATCAAGTAGCGTGGTTTATATCGGGATTCCATGTGTCGCCATTGTCATGGTTTGTGTGGCGCTGTTAAGCTACCCCCCACAAATAAATGCTAATGATCTCAGTCTTCTTAAGGGTGTATACTTAGGGTGTACGTGTGTGGAACTGAGATGTCATCTATCTACTTCCACATCTAGACATTTGTGTGGAGGACTCTCAGTGTTGTCCTTATATAACTATAGATAATGGGTTACCTTACTACTATATATTGACGATGTGAGTAAGTTTGACTTTAAGTCTAATCGTAATAAATCATGTTCGATCTTATGGTTTTATGTGAGACAGTTATGTGAATGATGAGTGTGATGTGGTCCTATCTAATTTAAATATCAATGGATGCACCTAAGTTTCGTAGTTATATATGATTCTACGTTTCATCTACACTTGCCCTGATTGTAACTTTGGGTTTGTCTTTGCGAGAATGCGCTCTTGATGTGAATTTATTTATGCCTGTAATGTTTCCCTCTAGTACCTTTTGTATATTATGTGGTCTTGTTGAATTGAAATGAATCATGGCTTTATCTTTTGTAGTCTTAAGGATCACTTAGGTGTGTAATTGAATAGAGTTGTATGGGCGGTCTCTTCATGTCTTACCTAGGTGTGGCTTAGGAAGTTTTGATAGTACGGTCACATGATAAATGGATACGTGATAATGGACTAAATGTTTGAAGTTCTGGAATATTAATTTTAATGATAATCATGACCTTGTATGATGCGTGTAAACTTGATTCCATGCAGGTTTTACTCAAATAGCATGAGAAGTGTTGTTTCACACAAAAATGTCCCCCTTTAAGCCTGTTTTTGCGTAATGACCTAGCTTGGTACATTGTTTGGTAACTAACTCTAAAATACCTCTATAAAGTTGAAGCGTGGGAAGTGATCTCTTCTAATTTGTATGTCCTCTATTTTGGAGGACAATAGAACTGTTGTTCGTTTATTTTCATAGTTTAAAACTGTATAGACTTAGTAAGATGTTTTCTTTGAATGTAAAGGGTCGTGACCTTATGATGTTAAGACGTGCCTACGTTTTCTTGTGATGATGAGACTTGTTCCTTAGTTTTATAAAAGAGTTTCTTATTTGTTATGTAGTGAAAAGTTTTAATTCTGCACTACTTTTCATACCTATGTAATGACAGATAGCTAAGAGTCTTGTACAAGACCTCTGAGAGATCAAGTACCCGTGTAACTTCTATGGTATGCCCTTGGGGCATTACAAATTTAGTATCACAACAAAAGGTTTTTGGAAAATAGTTTAAGGTCTAATGTCTCACAAGCAACGTCTAGTAGAGTCATGTTCATTGGTGCGAGTCGCGGCACATCTATGAGCGAAAGGCTATAGGAAAATAGAAGTTTCCCCTTATTCAATACTCTTGTATAGTGCCATAGAGTTGAGTTCTATAAATGTATTTCATAATCTCTTCTCTTGTATTTATAGAATATGAATACAAGGAAGACACTCGCAAGGAGAGATGAGGAAGGAGTAGTTAATGAGGGAGTTCTTCCTCGGGGTGAGCAAGTACGTATAGCTAACCATGAGAATGTGAATGAGGTTCTTACCCCTCAAATACCCCATGCTCATCAGTCTCCCAATGATGAAGGAGATATGTATAATTTGGAGATAAGGTGTCACGACCGGGGAGTACCACATAGACGTGACCGACTCGTCGTCCTCAGAGAGGACTAAGACTAGACTCTTAGCATTCTAGCATTCGTCATTGAATTTCATAGGTTAAAAATGTGGAAAATCTAAAACTTTCCATATATATCTATATAGTGAGGTTAACAAATACCTATCGCATACTACATATGGAGTTTACATAGACCCACACACACGAAGCGTATATAGGCTTCTCTTTTAGATAACATAATCGATACATAAGAATTAGTCTAATACTTCGCCTCATATTGAACCATCTAAATAAGTAAAAATAGTGTACATATACAATATAACGTCAACATTCCCATCTAGACTTACATCAATATCCAAATGATAAAGGAATGAACAATGTATTTATGACAATACAACTTTAAAGCTAGAATGTGGAACAAGGTAACATTCCCGAACATGAGAACCTACCAGCACTTGGGGAAAAGAATCTAAGACTTCTTCAATCGGCCTCCCAGTAACACAATGGTTAGAACCTACATAAAGTGGGCAAAAAAGTAAATTAAAAGGAAATTGGTTAGTACCCTACTTCTACTATGTAAAACATATTCACCTAAACGTTGGAATCATGCTTAAAGGTACATTTGTTTCCAACCCTCCAAGTTACTTTTAAAAAAGCTAGGCCAGGAACACAGTGGGGAGCGGGAGCACGCAACGCTCACTCCTCGTGCGAGCGCGGGCGACTGCGAGCACGGCGGGGCCGTACAAACGGCACTATAGTCAATATCGTATAATACCTCGAAGACCCTCTCAATGTATTTAGCTTTTCAGTCAATGTTGTTGTGTTATGGCGCTATAGGATCAACCGGGCAGCATAACCAACCTTACTGTACCAGACTCGCACATCCTTAAATGTCCTCATTTCTCCCTCACTCTCGGGCGCTTACCTTATCCTATCGCTTCCTTTCATCGTATTGCGCACGGATCGCAGATCTCTACACTTGCCGTTGACATTTGACACCACTGCCGGGCGCCACAACGACAGCCCTCTTCACTCTCACAGGGTACCAGTCTTCACAGGCACTCAGTGACTAGTTCCATACTACCTACCACCTATGTACAGAGAATTCTCTCAACCAAGACATCAGCGGCCGCAATGTCTCACTTCATATAAACAGATGTCATGCAGTTGTCACTTTGTGACCCAGAATGTGGGATCGCGTATCGGGCACCCACTACTACCCGCCTCTCTATGTAGTCCCCCACATCCCCGCTCTACAAGCGCAAACCTTAACATTCGCACTGTATAACAACATAAAGTATATTTGCGGAAGACTGACAAACTTCATTTATGAAATAACCAAGTTCAATACACTTCTATAAATCTACATCTATATTATCCCCTAAATATCTGAAGTCGATCACCGCTTGACGAGATACATCTGGGCCAAATTACGAAACTCATGTATGTATTCTAAAAGCTAAAATAGGTACAAAAGTATCCTATGCCGTTGGAACCTCAAGGCATCAAGACATGTAGGATTACAGGACACCCAGTCTACGCTAGTGACGTCCTTAACCTCATCCCTTGACCGATCCCGCTCGTGTGTACGGACAACTAGGCAGTGATTGCGGTTGAGTTGATTCAGACGACGGCAATCTGTGCTGCCTCCGAAAATAAAACTAGAGAACGCTGAATCATATTCGAGGGTTGGTCAGTTACAGTTTCCTGTATACAGTACGAGTAGAGTATCATCGGCCCTCACTCAAGAGATGACAGCAAGTAATATCGCAGATAACATCATGCGAAATCAACTCATATTCTTTAACATCGGTGAGTAGAACAACGAAGTACACATTATCATCATTTTGTCATTCACGAGATTCATATCGTGAGGACTCAAGCTCCTAGACCATACGGCAGTTGGGAACTGCCAGGGTCTATAGATGAGGTAATTAGTATCTTTCAAGATTCATTATCTTTATTGCCTCTTGTGTCGGTACGTGACACATACTCCCGATCCCCTTATACTATTGTCGGAACTGACACTCCGATCCCCTACTACTATGTGGTCGGAACTGACCCATCCGATCCCCTAATTCAATGCGTCGGTAACGTACCCTCTTCGATCCCCTCCATCTACGTGTCGGTTTCGTGACACCCGTCCCCCACTTAATTCTATGTGTCGGTACTGACACTACTCCTATCCCCTACATCTACGTGTTCGTTCTGACACCCTTCCCACTAATTCTATGTGTCGTGTACGTGACACTGTCTCCGACTCCCCTAATCTCGATTCTATTAATTCATCAGCCTTCTTTTATACCAAGGCGTCATCATTAACAAGATATTAGGTGTTTATCAAGATTTGGGATTCAATAGCCTCAGTCATGCTTGTTTCATCACATCATATATGTAAATCAACATCATGCATACACACAATTAGCAGTTAAAGCATAAGAAGACTCTATAATACTAACCCAACACATACATTCGCTATTCAGATTTACCTACGAATTGTAAAAACCATAACCACCTCCACCGAAGACTAGTGATCAAGGCAAGAATTTCCAAGCCTTGTGTTTGTCTCTTCTTCGTTCTTTCTCCCTCTTTCTCGCTATCGACCCTCCCTCTTCTCTCTTTCTGTTCTTTTCTTTTCTTATTCAAACACCTTTCTTTTACCCTAAGTATCATATATTAAGTTTTACAAGATGGCCCTATAATCCACTAATTAACTAAGGTTACCTCTTTTAACCTCAAGTATCTAGATTATTAACATTAACCCCGTTAACCTTTATAATTAAAGCATGAAATAGTTCCAAAACGCCCGTAAATTATTTAATCAGAAATCCGACCCCGCCTGGGATTACGACAACATCCCGGGATGGGCCGTCGTTCCTGCGACGGTCCGTCCTGCTTGTCCGTTCGCAAGGGTCGAGACTCAATTTTCACCAAAGAGTCTTGTGACAGTCTCACTCCTGTGACGTCTATCCTGCCATTCGTCGTGACGTTCAGAGAGTCGATTTCAGTACCAACTTTAAGAATTCTCATTGTTGGGAACGGGACCCCTCGACGTCCGTCGGCCCATGACGGTCCCGTCGTGGGGTCCGTCCACTCATGCCAATTTCCAGAAATTAAAATCTGCTGCTCAAAACGACCTAAACGGTTCGTTACATAGATTACCAATTTACCCATTCGTTCGTCCTCGAACGATCACAAAGAAAACAAGGCGATCTGAAGTAACCTTACCTGAGTCCTTTAACAGATGTGGGTATCTTTCTCGCATATCCTCCTCTTTCTCGCCAAGGTGGGCTTCTTCAAACCGGTCTATTCTTTCCCATTGCACCTTGATGGATGCAATCTCATCTCCCTTGAGCCTAACTTGCGAATCGAGCGTTCCTATACTTTTGTCTCTATCTAAAATAGCAACAGGCTCCTTCCTCATAAGACAAATTCCTCATCAAGCAAAACTGAATCCCAACGGATAATTTAGTTTCCATCCCATTGTACCTTGCAACCTGGACCCCATTAAATACCGTATGCACTCCTGGACAGCCTGGAGCAAGGCTAACTTCATAAAGCCACCTCCCCCTACTCCTTAATCTTTACTTCAAAGGACGCAATGGTAACCTTGGGCTTAGCTTTGCCTCTTTTTACAACCGCATCCCCCTTTCATTGGGGAAACTTTCACCAGACTGTTACAACCCTCCATGAACTCAAGTTCTAACCTTTCTCTCATATTCAGTTTTCCTACTTTGCGCCGCTAGAAGCTTTCTTGAATGGATTTCACCTTTTTTCTAAACGAGTCCCTCAAAAGGTCTACCCCCCAAGGTCTAACCTCGAATGCATCAAACCAACCAATGGAGAGACTACTCTCCTACCATACAATGCTTCAAATGGGGCCCATGTCAATATTAGTGATAGCTATTATTGTATTAAAAACTCCGCTACGGGGAAGAAGTTATCCCAAGGGCCACCAATTCTATCACGCATGCACAGCATATCCCAACACTGAATCGTTCGCATTCAGACTGACCATCGGTCTGAGTAATGGAACGCGGTACTAAGGTCCCATACCTAGTACCCAATTCGCATGCAATGTTTTCCAAACTTAGAAGTAAATTGCATACCTCTATCTCTATAATTCGGAAGTGGAACCCATGCAACCGAACAATCTCTGAGATGTAAAGTTTTGGCTAACTTCTCTACATTATAAGTCACCTTGACCGGAATGAAATGAGTCAGACTTATTTTACACCTCTCCACAATCACCCAAATGGAATCAACTTACCCAATGTCTTTGGAAGACCAACCCACAAGTCCATTGCAAATTCCTCTCCCCACTTCATTCATGAATGGCCTTCTCTGCAAGTGTTCCATCCGGGCCTCTGGTGTTCATACTTTCTTGTTGACAATTTGGAACATTTGTGCAAACAAAACTCAAACATGTCGCGCTTCATTCTACTCCGACCAAAAGTGTTGCTTAGTTCACGGATACATCTTGGGTTTGCACCATTTGATGTATAGATATGACCTGAACTAGGAGCCTCTGTCAGAATAGTGTTGATCAAATCACTCGACTCGGCTTACACATCCCTTCCCTTTAATCCTCAAAACCTCCAATCGATTTTCGCTTCTTTAGCCTCTGCTTGTCAACACTTTATCTCGGATCCGGAGAAATTTTTCATCATTAAACTGCTTTCTTCCCTTAATTCCTGTCAAAGGAATATCTGCCTCCGGCCACAACCAGCTACAAATCCTCCCTTCTCTTTTAACTTCTAGTCTCATAAAGAAGGTCTTACCAGAGTCCTGAAACCCCCTAGCCAATGGCTCTAGAAGCTTGCAAGTGAGCTAGAGTTCCCCATTCTTCCGTCCCTTCCCGCCTTTCGACTTAAAGCATCCGCTACAACATTCGCTTTCCCCCCGGATGATACAAGATCGTTATTCTGTACCTTCATATTCCATCCATATCCCTGTCTCAAAATTCAACTCTCTCTCAGTAACAGACATACTGTAAAACTACGATGCTGTATAGACTTTCAACACTTACCCATATAGATAGTGGTCTCCATTGCTTTTTAATGCAAACACCTACCCCGCGGCATTCCACATCATTAGTTGATAGTTACGTTCATGCACTTTTAATACTTGTCGTGAAGCATAAGAAATCACATTCTTCCTTGCATTAGCACTGGCAAACCCTAACCCGAATAGGATGCAAATCACAATATACATGAAGTTTTTGCCTTCCACTGTCAAGGTGAGAATTGGTTCAGTAGTCAACAGAGTCTTGAGTTCTGAAAAAGCTTTCCCTCACCCTCCATCCGACCATACAAATGGAACATTTTGCTTAGTCAACGTTCGTCAGTTGGGAAGCAATAGAAGAGAACCCTTGACAAATTACTTTAGTAACTGCTAACCACAAGCGTCTTATTCAGAACACATTAGTAGGTCTTACCCAATTCTTCACTACTCGATCTTAGAAGGATCCACCATCACTCCAATCCTTAGAACACGTTCAAAAGGAACACTGCAATCCTAGCCAAACCCACACTTATAGAACTTTGGCATAAAGCTTTTCCTCCCTCAACATTTCCCATAACCTTCTCCAAATGCTCCTCATGTTTTCCTCCGCTACTTTAGAGTATATCAATTATCATCAATAAATACTACTAATCACAAAGATATCCAAATATGGCTTAAAAAATCTCCGTTCATCAACTCTGAACGCCGCATGGGCATTCGGAAGACAAAAGACATCACTACAACTTCATAATCCCATACCTGTTCCTAAATCAGTCCTTTGGCACATCCGTTTCCCTATTTTCATTGATGATAACACGATCGCAAGTCAATCTTAGAGAATACACAAGCACCTTGTAACTGATCGAACAGTCATCAATGCGAGAGCGATACTTGTTCTTTTATGGTTACCCTGTTCAACGGTCGGTATGCTAAATGTCACATTCTAAAACTCCCATCCTTCTTCTTCACACCAAAACCGGAGCATACCCCAAGGAGGATTCACTTGGTCTAGTGAAGCCTTTGCTTCCAACCACCTCTTGGAGTTGGGCTTCTAACTCTCTTAACTCCGCGGGATCCATTCTATAAGGGGTATAGAAATGTGCTTACCCTCCGTTCAAGATCAATACAGAGTCAATATCCCTATCTGTTGGCATAACCCGAAAGGTCTGGCAGTAACACATCCAAAACTACTCACGGACCACCGAAACCGACTCAATCGAAGGTACGTTGGGTAGTGTCCATCCTTGAGTGTGCCAAGAAAGTTAAACAACCCTTTTACTAACATTTTCTTAGCAAAGAAAGGAGATTATACTCACCGTAATTGGAAGTGTAAGTCCACCCTCCACACTAACGGATCCTGTCCCAGGCTTGGCTAAACGTCACCGTTTTAGCATTACAATCCAAGATCGCAAATTGCGAAAGCCAAGTCATACCCAGATTACATCAAAATCAACCATTTCCTAGAGATACCAAATCTACATAAGTGTTGCTCCCCCACAAAGTTCACCAACAAGACCTATAGACCTTTCAACTACCCCACAGCTCACCACCGGAGTAGAACACAATAGGCTTCAGTACTTCAGCAATGTAAATTTTCGAACCATAGCAAATGCGAGATCATAAAAAATGTGGATCCAGGATCAACTTACAGAAGCCATGCAATCACAACTAGAAGATTACCTGTGATGACATGCATCGGATGTCTCCGCCCTGATCTCCCGGGAAAGCATCACAATTGGCCCTTTCGTTTTGTTTTGTCCCGTTGTCCCTCACCATGTTTGTGATGTAGTGCTCCAGTTTTCCCATCACCCCCGGCCGTTTTGGGACCACCATTACCACTTCGGCACCAACACCCTCCAAATAACGGCCTCTTGCCATTACCACCCTACCTCTAGCTATTGGGTGCTAATTATCTGTTTTGGGACAATTTCTCCTAATATGTCAGTCCTCCCCACATCCATAACACTCTCCTCTATTCCCGTCATGGGGTCTCTCAGAGAATTTGACCGGTCGGTGGACCCCCAACTACAGTCTGTAGTGAATACTGAATGGGTTGAACTGTCCCTCCGGAAAACCCTGTCCTCTAGAGAAGAACCATTAAACTCCACCCCTTTTCGGAAACCTCTTTGATGCGATGCCATGGTGATTCATCTGGCTTCACTCCTCCACCTCTACTACGAAGTCGACTACCTCTTCGAAAAGATTTCGCTTGGCCGCTCCTGTAAAGCGAAATTCGCAACTCTTATCTCAACCCCGTCACAAAACGGCGATCCGCTCTGGTGGACTGCAAACAAAGTTGGGTGGCATATCTGGATATGTCACGAAACTTAGCCTCATATACCTTTACCGACAGCCTACCCGCTCTAGTCTTAAGAAACACCTTTTCCTATCCCTCAAAGTCCGGGGGATATCTTCTCCATAGACAGCTAGGAATTAGCCAACTCATGTGTGGTGCCTCTTTGGTTGACACTCAACATGGTGACCGCCACCACATTTTGGCGTTCCCATTGAAACTGGTAAATCACAACTCAACACCAACCGTTCTACTATCAACCCATCTGGGTGTATAGCTCATGACAGTCAACCAGAACATCTTAAGCGATCCTCAGATTCTGCAACCCTTGAAGACTGAGTGTTTTATATTTCAGAACTTACTGAAAGTTCATGCTGATCATTTGTCATTATAGGCCCAGTAAGTCGGCGTGGAAATGTGCATATGTCCATGAGGCAATCCATACGGGGGTCATAGGGTTGCATGTTTGTACCTCTTGAAACCGAGGTGTGGGTCCAGAAAACATTGGGGGTTGCCTGACCCTGATCATACAACCCACTAGATAAGCGAGACCTATTGATCATCTCTGGGTCGGTTAGGGTGGCATTTCCCCCTTCATTCTGTACTTTGTGCATTCCCCCTCCTCCATCTCTTACTACTTACTCTCAGTCTGTGGAGGATCACCTCCCTAGCACCAGATGGGCTAGTTCTCGTCCTCTCCCTCTAGAGGACGTCCTCCCACGACCTCTACCCACCCACCCCGTCGTCCTTTTGCCACTATTCCACTTCGCTAACGCCCATTGGCTGAACTCAGATGCTCTTGTCTGCTGATGTTGATTTTTGGCGTAGTCCGTTGCTCTAGTTCTAACCATCTTCTAAATGAGTCAAGATGGTCAATACCATTGTATCACCTAGATACCAATTGGTCCAAGCACTAGCACGAAAGAAAGAAAGAATGGAATTTTCCTAAAGTCTTATAGTCTCTCCAAGAAACGTAAAGGCGTCCCCCTACCTTCCTTAAGCCCTACTAGACCTTTCTTGTGTGATGAGACTACCTCAACCTAATGCCTCTGGATACAAGTGTGTCACGACCCAAATCGGCTCGCGACTGGCACACCACACTTACCCTCCTTAATGTGAGTGACCAACCAATCTAAACCTTAACATTTCGAGTAATAAACAACAGAAATATGCGGAAACTTAACTCATTAATAAACCAATTCAATAACTTCTAAATTCAACATCTATTTATCCCCAAATCTGGAAGTCATCACCACGAGAACATCTATGGTCAAATTACGAACTAGAGTAATTCTCAAAAGCTAAAATAACAAAAGCGAGTCTATGCCGGAAACTTCAATGGCATCAAGACATGAGGAAGGCGACCCATGTCCAATCTAGACGCATTACTCACCCTGAAGATCGGTGTTACGACGACTGGCTAAATTGCGGTTTGATTTGAAGACACGGCACGTTTGCTGCACTCCACAATAAACAAAAGAAAACATAAAAGTAGGGGGTCAGTACAACCAACACTACTGAGTAATATCATCACGGCCAACTCAAAATAGAAAGCAATATATCTCGATACATCATAAAATCAACTAATATTCTAACCTGGATAGCAAGCAACAAGTCAAACAATCATTTATAGCATCACCGAACATATCTGTGAGGACTCAAGCCTCCATACTACTCATTTGGGATACATGTTCTTTAGATTGAGTATATTAGTATCTTTCAAGATTCCTTATCTTTATTCCTCTTGTGCGGTACGTGATACTCCGATCCCCTACTACTATGTGTCGGCAATGTGACCTCCGATCCCCTACTACTATGTGGTCTAACGTGACACTCCCTATCCCCTAATTCAATTTGTCGTGTACGTTACACTCCTATCCCCTACATCACGTGTCGGGTTCGTGAACACCCGTCCCGACTAATTCTAGTGGTCGGTCTTACACTCCAATCCCTACAGCTACGTGTCGGTTCGTGACACCCGTTCCCACTAATTCTATATGTGTCGGTAACGTGACCCCCGATCCCCTACATCTAATGTTCGGTTCTGACACCCGTCCCACTAATTCCTATGTTCTTTACGTGACACTACTCCTATCCACTATCTCATTCTATTATTCATCAAAGCCTTCTTGATACCAGCGTCGCATTAACAAGAGATTAGGTTTTTTAATCAAGATTTGGGTTCAATAGCCGCATCATGGCTTGTTTCAACATCACATCCTATATTAAAATCACTTCATTCATCCACACCATTAAGCATAAAAAGACCACTCTTAGAGACGACCCAACACATATCTTCGCTATTAAGAGTTTACTACGATAGTGTAAAAACATACCTACACCTCCACCGAAGACTATGATCAGCGAATTTTCCCAAAGCCTTGTGTTTCCTCCTCTTCTCTCGATTCTCCTCCCTCTTTCCAACTCGTTCTAATCCTCTCTCTCTCTTGCTGTTCTTTTTTCTTTTTCTTATTCAAACCCTCTTTCTTTTCCCCTAATATCATATAATTAAGTTTTAAAAGATGCACTAAATAATCACTATAACTTAAGGTACCTCTTTTAACCTTCAAGTATCAGACTTATTAACATTAACCCTTTACTTTATAATGTAAAGCAGAAATAGTCCCCAAATGCCCCTTAATTATTTAATCAGAATCCGACCCCGCCTGGCTTACGCGCCCTTGACGGGCCGTCGGCCTGCGACGGTCCGTCCCTACTGTCCGTCGCAAGGGTCAGAGACTCAATTTTCACCAAAGGATCTGTGACGGTCCCGTCACGCCTGACGGTCCTCCTGCATTTCGTCGTGACGTTTAGAGAGTTGATTGTCAGTACCAACTTTTCAGAATTCTCATGTTGTTGGAACGGTAGCAACCCTCCGACGTCCGTCGTGCCCATGACGGTCCGTCGTGGGTATCCTGTCGACTCAGCCAATTTCCATAAATAAAATCTGCTGCTCAAAATGACTAAACAGGTCGTTACATCATGAGTAGTCATCATTATATATAGCAACATAGACGAATAACATATCATAAGTGAAATTAACATCATATGAGTTCATCAATATGTTAAGTAAAAATATACATATCATTTACTTTATAAGAACATAAGAACATCCTCTTAAGACTTCCCTAAGGCTAACTAATGTGATGTATAGGTAGAGTCCCATTCCCCTACCTAGACTATGTCCAACCCTTTAAGTCACCCTAGTTAGAGTTCAATTTATTACTTTTACCACTTTAAAAGTCACCCGAGTACATTCATGATTCTTTACTTTACTTTGGGACATTGCCTTACCATACATAGACCACATACGCTAAATGTGAATCGCGGTTTTATGAAACCCTAAATCAAAGAAGGTGGACTAACTTTTCCAAGGTAGTACCAAACATAACATAGCATTCAAGTGATCCACTAGCTATATTCCTATGGAGGCACCTAGTTTCAGACCTAGGAACATGTTTTGACACCCTCTTTATGCACCATGACATTGTAATATCTATCTCATGAGAACCATTGTGAACCTACCTTCCTACTTTGGGAAGGGACACTCTCTCATAACTAGTTCAATCAGTGCTAAGATAAAGTCCCTTTTTGAAATGACTTTTAGCCTTTATTAATCATCATAGCTTAGTATAAGTTATATATGATTAACCCCTTGTATGTCATAATTATTAGCTCATTAGAAATTGCATGAGAACTTCCTTTCAGAACAATTTCATATGTGAGATTAACACATTATCATCATCATGTCATAGTAAAGCACACAAGTGATTCACAATCAACCTTATATCATCATACCTTAATAATAATATCACAATCCATATAGTCAAGACATTTAAATTACATTCATCGTAACGTCACCTGTATAATATAATCACAACCAACACTTCAATTGAATACCATCATCACGTATAAGCCATCACAATTGAAGTAAGATTTCAAGATCATAGGTCTTACTAATTCACCTTCATGAGCCTTCTTCCATGGTCTTACCATAAACCAACCATATTCACCAAATAATAGTCTTAGTGTTATTATACAATAGTAATTAACACAAGAACTAAGTCAATTGCATAATCACTGACCAATTCAATATTAATTCATAACCTTGGGTTAGGAAAAATAGGGTCAATTTATGATCTTTTTCATATAACTAGGTCTAACATAATGAACTACCCTAATTCACCAATAATCCATAATAATTCATCATAATAATCAATAGAAATCGAGAACACTATGATCTGAAACATCAATTTCGCATTAAGATGAAACCCATGTTTTTATCAACTTTTGGAAATCAATTTAAAAGAAAACTTTGGGGAAAGGATTCCCAAAGCTGAAGAGTTCCCATATTTTGTTAATATTTGAAGATTGATGGAGAGAAAGTGAAGTTATTTCATACCTAAACCCTTTAACCTTGGTCTTCTATGGAGTAATCATTTGGGAGAGAGAAAGTAGAGAGAAGGAATAGATATTTGAGTTTGGGAATTGTGGGTGTTGGGTTAGATTATTGAAGGTTATGTATGTATATAGTTACTTAATTAACATTATACACCCCCTAAGACTTAATTAACCAACTAACTAATTAAATGACCCTACTTTAAACTCACCAGCGGAAACCAGACTTGACCTCAAGACCCCGACCTACGGTCAATAGGTCAGTCGACAGCCCTTTACACCCTCAGTCCTGTACATCTGTCGATTATGTTAGAGGCCTGGTTTTTGGCAATTTGTAAGAAATGGCTAAGTTTTGTAGTATGGATAAATTGATGCTCCATCGCTCAGACGATGCCTGGTCGATTGGCTACGTAGGTAGCCACTGCCAAAACAACCTTTTGGGGTCAAACTGAAGAGTCCTCTCCAAGGACTCTTAGGGTGGTCTTTGGGGAGTCGTACCTGGGAATTTAAACCCTAAACATACTCTAACACTTTTTTGACACCTTTCTACGTGATTTTATTAAATTTGTGACTCTTGAAACCCCATGAAACATGCCAAGACACACTAACCTCTATTTCACTAGTCTTCGGACGTCATGGATGTTCCTTGACGTCTTGACTCTAAAACTTTATAAATGACTTATAAACATTATTTTAGGTTTTAGAACAGTGTAAATAACCTTATACCAATATGTGAGGCTCTATATTAGGTCTTGTACTTTTGGGGTGTTACATAAGGGCTAGTTTTCAATCTTTGACCCAACTCACGACGTTCCAAGCTTAAGTTGTCACTAATCATGTGGTTGACCAAGTTAACCTAGGATTTGGACCTCAAGGGAACCTTAATTCAATTACTCCCGATTCTAGAATGCGAGATTGCATGGGAGAATTCCTCTCGTACTTTTCCGTGGATTTTAAGGTGGTGGATCAGAAGGCTTTATATATGCATTTCAAGGGGGTAGATGTGGAGGAGGGGACTCCTAGAAGAAGAGGAATTAGCCACTTACAAAAGAAAGATTGTCTCAAGTGTGGTTCGAACAATAGAGTGATCAAATACCCGTAAGGTTTTTCCTTATAGAGTTGAGGGAGAAAAATCTAGTGGAATTCATATTGCTCCTTCAACCAGGTGGTTTCTTCATAACACTTTTATGGAGGCCACCTCATTGTTCCTCAACTTGTTAAATTATCTTTCAATTATCTCCATCGGAACCTCTTCATAGGAAAAGCTCTCATCCAGACCAAGGCCTTCAATAGGAAGTATGCACACAGGATCACCAATGCACATCTTAAGCATATAAACATGGAATGTCGGATGAAACGAAGGTAGTTCATGACTAGGTAGTCTCAACTCATATTAAACCTTTCCAACCTATTACACCACCTGATAGGGACCGACTTACGGGGACTCAACTTCCCCTTTTTGTTGAATCTCATCACCCCTTTCATAGGTGAAATCTTCAAATACACCTTATCACCTACTTTGAATTCAAGATGTCTTCTTCTATTGTTAGCATAGGATTTTCACCGACTATAGGCTGTTTTCAACCTATCCCTTATCACACAAAACTTCTTCAAGACCAAGGAGTGAAGACTCTCAAACCTCAAGCCACCCTAACGGGGACCAACATCTCCTACCATATAGTACTTCAAATGGAGACATCGAAATATTTGAATGATAGATATTGCTATAGGAGAACTCAATCAATGACAATATACTGTCCCAAGTCGCTTTGAAATTGTCACACCCGGAGCTCATACCCCATATGAGACCGGCGTCGTCGTCCTCTCATAGGAGTCATACAAGCCCTTAGCATTCGTCAGTTTAAATTGTGGAAAACTAAAACTTTTGCATTCTACTTGAAGTATACTTAGAGTTCATACTTATCATTGATAAACGATACGATATTCTAAGAAATTTTCTCACATATATAAAACCATCTAAAGAGTGAAAATCTGGACTTAGCCAATACATCTCAATATTCATATAGGACTTCATACAAAGAATCCCTAAAGAAAACATGAAGGAAATAGGATATTTCCTATATCTACTAAAGTTCCTCATATCTGGAAAAAAAATAAATGATAGCATCCCTACATGGGACCTACCAAGTGAATTGGAGAAAGATTTCCAAGCTTATTATTTCCAAAGTGACCTCTTAAAACTGTTCAATGGCCATAACCTACAGCTGAGTATATAAAGTACTGGGTTAGTACGCCACATGTACTAAGTAATGGGTATATGCATTTAGACAAAACACATAAGGAAACTTCATGAAAAAAGGATCATTTAATCGGTTCATTTAAAACAGCTAAGTCTATGAAAGTCTTCAATGCACATACATAAAGACATAATACAAGTTAAGGAGTCCATCAACATAAGCATTATTGTAACAAATACAATATCATAGAAGTTCTTTACGTTTTCCAATAGTCAATCATCACGTAACATAGCATACAAAACACTTACCAATGATCCCATCCCAACCTACAAGTGCAATGGTCATATGGAGTGAAGCCGCCATAACCCCAACAACCAAGTAATAAATTGGAGACTATGATTAAATCTTTGTTTCCATATAACTTGTAACTAAGTAGTCCTCACTTCATATTTAACAATATAACCAATAGCCATATTCATCATAAAGACCAACATTTTATAAGAGTAACATCATGTATCATAAACATCAATACCTTCATTTTGATATACATGAAGAACAATCTCCCTAGATTCCCTTAGAGTCAACTTGTGCAATGTTTAGGTAGATCCAATACCACCACCTGTACCTAAAAATAGACTCCTCAAGTAACCCTAGTTAAGCGTTCATTTTACTTGTCTTTCATTTTACATAGTTCACATTCTCCTTAACCGCATAGACCATTGAGCTAAAACATTGAATCCAGTGTCATATAACCCCACCCACCCATCGAAAAAAGTGGTCTGACCGTCAGAGTTAGAACCTAACTATGACATACTTTTCTATGTATCCACTACTATATCCTATGATGGCAACATAGTTTCAAGAATTAGGAGATGTATTAGAGATCATAGTTCCACATTTCATGGAAGCCTCAATCTCATGAGAGTTCATATTGAACCTAACCTTCTAACTAGGATGGGACACTCTCATATCTAGTTTCATAGGGCTTATCGTAAGTCCTTTCTTGAATAACCTTTAGTTTTGTATTTTTTATCATAAACTTTACCATAGGGTCATAGGATATTTTTTTAACACACAAAAAAAAACTCCCCCCCCTTTTTTAAAACAACAAAAATATAAACATGATCATGAGCTCTTTAGGATTATATGAGAATTTCCTTCATCGCAACCCTTCATATGTAAGATTAACATAACATAGTCATCTTGTGCAAAGCATATAATAGAATATCATAGCTTGCATTTTTGTATTCTTATCATGATATCACATTTAGCATATTCATAGCCCAACATTTACACATAGCAACACCATTCATACATCCATATCATAGCATCATGATTTATACGCTCATATAAACATAGTAGACTAATCACAACTTTTGAAGACTTACCTCTTGCTTCCAAGAACCTCATTCAAAAACGTATGTTCAACTTACAACATTCATAACCATAACATATTGAAATACTCAATATTATAATCAAGAACAACTCTTAAAATCATATAAATGATCAATGTATAATGTAGGGTAAAGTATAAGGTTCATTTAAGAGTTCATTCTATTCTTAGTTCCAATCCCTACGTTTTCATATTATCAAATAGTAGAAATAATAAGAAGAAACCATCATGTAGCTAAGAACATGATTCGCATTAATTTCAAACATAGATAAAACATTCTCATCAAATCGTGTGGAATAGACCATAGAAAACACTTACTTTTCATTAAAAATCATAAATCTACGGTTAGGAAAAAAATATGTTTCGTATAGTAAAAGCCCTAATATTTGAAGTTCTTGAGAACTTATCATTGAAAGGACCTCTTGGGGAAAGGAATACCAGGAGGGAAAAAACCATACCTTATATATGAAGAATCCACGAAAATTGGATGAAAAGCTTGAGGTCTTCGTCTTCTTCCTTAAGCTCTTCTTGTTCTTCAATGGAGTTTGGATAACAGAGAGTGATCCTGTGAGAATGAGAGAAATTTCGTTTGATATGGTTTGGGACGTGTAAAAGTGGTCTAAAACTGAACTAATATCAATATATAGTCTTCTTATGAATTACCCAAAAGACGCTCCACTTAAATGGGTCTTCTTAATAAGTTAAATTACCAAAATATGACTTTAACAATTCTGGGAAGTAGCTGCGTGTAGCGGGGCCAAATCCCACCATTTTTATTGAATTTTAAGTTGAGGCAGTGAGGTGCGTGTCAGCCTCGCGTCGCGAGGTTGCCTCTCAAATCTTGAGGCAGAACACCTCATGACAGGCGCGCGTTGCACGCTATGCCTCCACTTCTGCCTACTCACTGGCTGCCTGGAAGCCTGCCCACCCATGTTTGGGTCCTCCCCAAGGACCCTTCGGGTTGTACTTGGGGTGTCGTTACCGGATATTTGGACCCTTTGTACTATATATCTACCTATACATGGTCACTTTGCAAGTTTTGGACTTCATTTGACACCTTAAAACCTTCACGAAACATATGGACGCCAACTAAATCAAATTAGCTAGTTTCCGGACGTCAGGGTCTTTCTTAGTCATTTTGGTTCTAACCTTTTCCAAATGAGTCTATTACATTAATATAGGTCTGCAAACATAATTTTATTTGATGGAATAAGATCTAGTCTAAGTCATGGCATTTCCGGAGTGTTACAGAAATCTATCACTCAATCTCTTAACATATCATCTAAAGTTTGGATGGTACGCTCCGCTTGACCATCCGTTTGGGGATGAAAAGCGGTGCTTAGCTTCACTTGTAGACCCAAACCTCTTTGAAAATATCTCCAAAAATGAGATGTGAATTGAGAACCAATATTCGATATGATGGAAAAGGGAATCCCATGGAGACTCACAATCTCATAATGTAGATCCTTGCATAATCTTCCACCTTATAAGTAGAATTAACGGGGATGAAGCGATCGGATTTCGTCAATCTATCCACTATCACGAAATCAGGTCATTTTACCTCTGGGTTCGAGGCAACCGAAAAACGAAGAACATATTAATTTCTACCCACTTCCAAGTAGGAACACCAATTTATTGAATTAGACCATTAGGCTTTTGGTGCTCGACTTTCACTTGTTGGCAATTTTGACACCTAGTTACAAACTCCACTATATCTCTTTTTAGACCATACCACCAATATACCTCTCTAAGGTCACGATACATTTTGATGGAACTCGGATGGATAGAATATCGGGTACCATGAGCTTCCTCTAACAGCTTATTCATCAAATCATCAACATATGGTACACATAATCTATTTTGGTACCTTAGCACACCATCCCCTTAGGAGAATGACTCATTCAACTTTCTAAGTACCAATTCCTTCAACTCCATGAATAGTGAATCAAGATGTTGTTTATAATTTACCTCAACTATCAATGATGATGCGGAGTTATTGTGAGACAAAAAACAACCATTTGGGGAATCTCCTAACTGAACACCCAATCTAGACAACCTATGAACATCTCTCACTAGGTCTTTCTAGCCTTATTCTACATGAGACAGACTACCCATGGTCATACGATTCAAAGCATCCACCACCACAATATCTTTGTTGGGGTTGTAAAGAACACTCATATCGTAATCTTTCAACAATTCCAACCATCTTCTTTGTCAGATATTTAACTCTTTTTTAGTAAACACATACCGAAGACTCTTATGGTAGGCATATACATCCACATGAATACCATATAAGTAATGTCTTCATATTTTCAAAGCATAATTCTTCACATGCACCTTGAGTTTTCTAGAGACATAGGCTACTACCTTACAATGTTGCATAAGAACACACCCAAAACTGACTTGGTATGCATCATAATATACCACGAAACCCTTGGTACCCTCTGGTAGAGTCAGTATGGGAGCGGAGGTAAGCCTATTTTTCAAAATTTGGAAGTTTCTTTCACATGCCTCCGACCAATTAAATTTCATACTCTTTTGGGTCAAGGTAGTCAAAGGAGAAGCAATGGACGCAAAACCATCCACAAACCTCCTATAGTACTTGGCTAAACCCAAAAAAACTTCTTATGTTGGTTGGGGTCAATTGTCTAGGCGAATTCTTAGACGCCTAGGTTTTCTTTGGATGAACCTCAATACCCTCACTAGAGATGATATGACCAAGAAACACCACTGATCTCAACCAAAGCTCACACTTGATATATTTGGCAAATAGTTGGTGTTCCTTAATGACTTGTAACACCACTCTCAAATGAACCATGTGTTCACCCTCATTCTTCAAATATACCAAGATATCATCAATGGAGACAATGACAAAGAAATTTAGGTAGTTTGGAAGCACCCTATTCATGAGATCCATAAAATCCACCGTGGCATTAGTGAGACCAATGGATATTACTAGGAACTCATAGTAACCATACCTAGTTCGAAATGCCATTTTAGGTACATCCTCATCTCTCACCCTAAGTTTATTATATCCCCACTTCAAGTCAATCTTTGAAAAGTAGCTTGCCCCATGATGTTGATCAACCAAATTATTAATCCGAGGGAGAGGATACTTGTTCTTAGTTGATGATAGTCAATATACATCCTAAGGGACCCATCCTTCGTCGTAACAAATAGCAACGGAGCTCCCCATGGTGAAATACTAGGTTGAATAAACCCCTCATACAACAAGTCTTTTAGTTGAAGCTTTAACTCTTTCAATTCCGTTGGAGCCATCCAGTAAGGAGGAATTGAAATAGGATTTGTATTCGCTAATAAGTCAATACCAAAGTCAACTTCCCATTCGGGAGGATATCTGGGCAAGTCATCGGAAAAAACTTCCAGAAAGTCCTTCACTACGGGGACGGACTCTGTTGGAGAGATGTTGGACTCAAGATATTTGACTCTTACAATATGGTAAAGATACCCTTTAAAGATCATTTTACAAGCTTTTAAAAAAGAAATTATATGACCTCTAGAAATTAAATTACCCCTTTCCACTCCAAGGCGGGTTCTTTAGGAAAGCTGAACTTTACTACCCTATTCTAACTATCAATGAAAGTTAAACAAGCATGCAACCAATCAATTCCATAAATAACATCAAAATCAACCATATCATGTTTTACCAAATCCACCCATGTAACTCTATCGGGTAAAGATATAGGACAACTCCTAAATAATCTTCTAGAAACAACGGAGTCACCCACCGGAGTTGTTACCGAAAATGGTTCAATAAAAATATCGTTTAGAACATCAAACTTTTTAGCTTCTAGAGGAGTTACAAATGAGAAAGTAGCACCAGGGTCAAGTAAAGCATAAACATCAACAGAGAAGACTGTAGAATATATGTCACTACATCGGGAGACTCCTCTTGCTCACCCATAGAGGGGAGCATAGGAAAGGTTCCTCTTTGGAGATTTGGAACTAGTAGCACGAGCTTGAGCTTGACCACTTTCCTTCTCAAATCTTTATATTAGGTCAATCTCTGACCTTGTGGCCACTCATAGCACTAGCTTGAGCTTGAGCACTTCCCTTCTCTTAACTCTTTATATTAGGTCAATCTATAACCTTGTTCCCACTCTTGCCACACCAAAAGCAATTCTTCGTCCCAACGAGACACTCACCCTAATGCTTCTTACCACACTTTGAACAAGTAGGTTTCTTGCTAGGTGAATTTCCACTTGTCTTTTAGGACTTATGGTTAGACACCCTATCATTGTTTGCTTTTGGGAAATTGGAAGGAAATTTGTTGGAAACCCTCTTCTTGAACCTAGACTTGTCTTGAATCTCAATCCTACCCTTAGAATTACCTCCCTCATAAGACTTGGCCCTCTTACACTCCTTATTCTTCCTCTTGAGTCTAGTATCTTCAACTTATTGAGCATGAACACTCAACCTAGAAATATCCATGTTGTCATGGAGCATCAACGAATGACACTCTTTAACCAAATCATCAGACACTCCCATCGCAAAGTGACTCATTTCATCCCTTGGGTTTGATACCAAGGAAGGAGCATATTTGGAAAATTTGGTGAACTTCAAGGAGTACTCTTGCACAATCATACCCCCTTGATGAAGGTTAATGAATTCTTCCACTTTCGCCTCCCTTTTGTCCTTAGGAAAAAAACAATCAAGGAAATCCCTTCTAAACACCTCCCAAGTTATAGGACCTACTCTTAAGGCTCTATTAACTCTCCATTAGATGTACCATGTTTGAGCTACATTCTTAAGTTGATAGGAAGCAACACGACCTTCCCATTTAAAGTCAACCCCATAACATAGAGAATATTATAATTTTTATCAATGAAATCTTGGGGGATTGTCATTCACTTTAGACCCATAGAACATAGCAGGATTCATCCTCATGAAGTCTCTCAAGAGGGAAGTTGTGGGACTATCATTTGATTGAACACGAGATCTAACATACCGATTGGCTTGGGCTTGAGATTCTACTGCTTGATCTTGGGTAGTCATAGCTTGTGCCAAAGTAAAAAATTCATACCTTTTCTCTCCATCCGTCATAGGTTGAGGAATGAGCGGAGCTTGAACTTGTGGAGGCATTTTGTTGCCTTGTAGAGGGACTTGGCTATCTTGGGAGGAACTCCTGCATTAGCCAAATCTTCCTCCACTCTTCATGCCGTTGCACATCTTGTAGTCATATCATATATCCACGAAAAAAGGATTAGTTTAACAAGGTATGCATAGTTTTACCACCCATAAGGCATGATTTTCAAGATTACCAATAAGTGAGAATTTCTAAACATCACATATCATCTCATTCATAAGTGTGGCGTGCTTCACACCCATGAACAAGACTCTAGGTAGACGTGGTTCAATGAGACATCAATCCTAAGATTTATTAACCTCATGCTCTGGTACAAAGTTTTTCACGACCGGGGATTACCCCCTAGATGTAATCGGCATTGACGTCCTCGGAGAGGACTAAGACTAGCCTCTTAGCATTCGTCATTACATTTCATAGTTTAAAAATGCAAAAAGATTAAAAATTTTCATATACATCTATATAATGAGGTTTACATAGACCTCTCGCATACTACATATGGAGTTTACTTAGACTCCTCGCATTGGAAGCTTAGATAGGCTTCTCTTTTACATAACATAATTGATACATAAGATTTAGTCTAATACTTTGTCTCATGTTGAACCATCTAAACGAGTACAAATCTTTGGCATAGCTAATACAAACTCAACGTGCCAATGTAGGCTTAGATCAATATCCAAATGATAAAGGAATGAACAATGTCTTTATGACAATACAACATTAAATCTAGACTGTGGAACAAGGTAACATCCCCGAACATGAGGACCAACCAACACTTGGGGGAAAAAATTCAAGTCTTCTTCAATAGGCCTCTTAGGAACTCAATGGAAGGAACCTACATAATTGTAGAAATATAAAGGAAATGGGTTAGTACACCACTTGTACTAAGTATGGAAACATATGCGCATAAACGTTGAAATCATGCTTAAAGGGTCATTTGTTCAAACCATGCCAATTTACTTTGAGAAGCCTTATGCAAAACCAAGAACATGTATAATACAATAATCATATATTCTTTAATTCATCATTCATTAAGACTTCACATTTGTATTTTCACATTAAAGGAACTTCCTTCTCCAGATTATATCATGCTACTACAACATTCTTAAGCACATACATTTTTAATATCACACCTAAGCATGCTCATAAATCAACTCATGCAACATTTATGCAATTCATTAATAGAGACATACCAACATGAAGGACAGAGTCAATAAAGCTAATTTTACCATATAAACATAAACTCATGGAAATGTGCACAATATAAGGAGATCAAGGAATAGTCATTTTCACAAAGACTCCCAAAAATATTCAACGCGGTATTAGGAAATTCTAAATATCAAGATTGAATAGAATAGAAGAGAAAAGACAAAATCACATCAATCCAACTCTTCACTACTCTCCTCCACTTGGGAACAACCCATCTATTATGATTCAACAACACAATATCCCATCATCAACAAAAAGGGAATTATAACTTTGTGGCACCTTCATCCAGAGTTACATCTTTGTTAGATTGAAGAGCATAGAAATGACTTTTCTTTTGTTCAACAACATATGGACCACTATAAGGAGCTTGCTTGACATATCTTCCTCTAGTAGCATCTGTAGGAAAATCTCTCACCTTGTGATCATGCTTCCGACATCTACATCATCCATTTGTACAGGCTAGAAACTTCCCTAAATGTTTCTTCCCACAATTTGAGCAAGTAGGCTTATCAAGTTTGGGACCACCACTTCTTTCATAGTTAGCCTTAGGATCACTAGAAACATCTTGTTTGGAGCCCTCTACTTAAACCTAGGTAGACCTTACTCATTTGTTCTTTCCCTCTTCACATATCTACCCCTCCTCTCAAGCTTAGACTCTTCAACAGATTAATCATACACAATAAGCCTATATAGACTCATGTCATTATGGAGAATTTTTTGTACGACATTCTTCCTTCACTAGATGGAAAACACCGGTCAAAAACCTACTCATCTCATATCTAGGCTTAGACACCAAAGATGAAACATATTATACAACTAGGTAAATTTCAAAGTGTACTCCTCCACACTCATATTACCTTTCCTAAGGTTTATAAACTCCTCAATCTTAACCTCCCTCCAAAGTCATATTTCCTTGCCTAAGGTTCATTAACTCCTAAATACCAACCTCTCTCTTCTCATGGGGATAGTTTTTCCCTAAGAATTCTTCCTTAAACTCTTCCCTCTCTATAGTACCCGATTTAATCAACATATTTTCCTTCTATTGTGTGTACTATGCTTGAGAAACCTCTTTCAATTGGTATGAAACCAACTTCGCCTTCTCCCTAGATGACACACCCATAGCATGTACTATCTTCTAAACTTCATCCAAGAATGCTTGGGGATCCTCCCCCACCTTAGAGAAAAGAATGGTAGGAGGATTTTTCCTCACAGTCCCTTAACCTAGAGGTCATAGTACTCTCAAGAGCATTCACCCTAGGCCCCACTTCAATATCTGCTTGAGTCGTCGTTGCTCAGGCTAGGGTAAGAAAATCCCCTCTAACCTCCTCATTAGACATGTCTGGGGGAACCAACAGAACCTCATTCTTTCGATTAGCTATATGGACTTGTTCACCTTGAGAGACTTGATCACCTTGGTAAGGAACTACCTCATTCACTACTTCCTCATCCACTCTTCTTGCGGGTTATTGTATTCATATGGTTTAAACACAAGAGAAGATATAAGGAAATACATATATAGATCTCAACTCTATGAAACAACTTAAGGATTAATGACAAAAATGAAACAACTATCGTTCTATAGCCTTTCACTTATAGATGTGTCACTATTCACACTGATGAACAAGACTCTACTAGATGTGGACTCATGAGACTTTGAACCCTAATGTAACGACCGGAGTACCCCCTAGACTTTACCGGCGTACTCGACCTCGAAGAGGTATTATACAAGCCCTTAGCATAATTTTCGCTGCATAATGAACTTGAAATAATGCGTAATTTAAAAAAAATTACAATAAAAGTTCAAACTTCCTTTTCATAAGTAAAATAGTAAAAATATAATACCATTGTCGCACATACAACATCTATTAATAAGAATTCAACAAAAAGTCTTCAAATCGGATCCTTATACTTTTACACACAATAGTCTTTAGAGCAAATGTACATAGGGAAACTTTACTAATTCTACTACATCAATAGAGAGATCATAAAGTGGCATCAAATGAATTAGCCCTCGGATCCTTGAGGACCTATTATAAGTCTTGGAGATAGGAAGTCCAAGCTTTCTTAAAAGAGGTGGGAGCTAACCGATTATCCGGAACCTATACTCATAATAGAAAAAGGAGAAAAGGGGTTAGTACAATTAATGCACTAAGTATGGAGAATGCATAAAAAACATCAAAAACATGAGAAAGGGACATTTATAAAAGTATACATTCATGATGTTTTGGAAATCTCTTTACATCATCAACACAACACATAATGCAAATAGCACCAACCATGTCCAACTACAATGAAGTTATAACGTTGGCACATCTTAAGTCTCACTTGTATAATGTAAATTCTTCATCCCATAATATCAACTCTACAAAGTGTTCCTTATAACCCACCTTAGCTACACGAATTACCTTTCCATTCAATCACATGTCATAATAATTAGAGAAACACATGCATCATGAACCACATTTGAATATAAGAACATGTTCACTATAACCATTATCCATTTAATAGACATGTTATCATTATCATTTCATAACTACAAAGAACCACCACAACAACCTCTTAAGCCTACTAGTTCAACGTAAAAGTGAAGTCTTATACCCCCACTTCTACTTAGTAGACTCATTGGGATGTCATAGGTTAGTTTATTGTAACAACCCGAGAGCATCCCCAAGTCATCACAAGGTGTATTTGACCTATCGTAAGTCCTATACAAGCCCTTAGACATCATTCGTTGAATATACATGAAAATTATTGTGACGTAAAAAAATTTCACAACAATACTCAAAATCTTTTATAGAAATAATAGAAAGAACTAAGTCTCATCATAGCCATCTTAGACACATATAATATCTTAGGGTCACAACCCTTACATCAATTAAAATGAAACTATAGTCATTACAAAGTCTTTTGTAAAAGGAAACTAACACATAAGCCAAGTCCTCGAATATATGATGACATACCAATCTTTAGATGTTTCCCAAGCTTCAACTTCTAAGAGATGCTCACTTTCCACCTAGACTTGTAGAAATAGAACAACAAATGTAACTAGCATATTGAATGCACTAAGTATGGTGAATATGCAAGAAAACCATGCAAAAAAGGGATATTTACTATAAAATATGTTTTCATGCTATTTTTGATAAAAACAAAACTCATAAAACAAGTATAATAAACATCTTGACGTCAATATTCACATATAAGAGATAATCCAGATTTAACATTTAACCTTTTGATCACTTTAGACCCTCTACCCAAAGTTACTCTAAGACTTACTTGAGTAAGACATGAAGAGACCGCTCATACACCCTCTTCAAGCACACCTAAGATATCATCAAAGCTACCCCATATAGGAACCTTTATATTCATCTTACCTTAACTAATTAAACATTATTCCATAAACAATTTAAGAGAGTTGAAAAATTAGCGGACTTCACATAATGGTCTTTGAAGACATAGGAACTCATCCTAGCAGCTTCAAAGCCTACTCGTGCCATATTTAGATAGCGTCGCATTCCATTACCTTCACGTCAAAGAACTTCTCCAATACTAGAATGCACATCTCACATGATGATAATAGGCACTAATCGACATAGACTACACTAGCTATGTATGGAATCCGGGGTCATTAGAACCCCACACCGTGGAAAGTGTTCTACTTACCAAAAGTAGAACTAGTAATCATCCCATGTTTGCACATGGTTAAGGGATACTTTGTACTCTAGTCTTATCCTCAAGTAGAGCTACTACAACAAGCATATCCACTAGGTGCTTTGCCTTTGTTCTCATACAATAAATTCATTCACGTATTAGTATTTGAGAAGGTATCATCTATAAGTCCTACCAACTAATAATACTTCTAAAAACAAAGGGTCCAATAGGTCTACAAATCAAGGTTAATTAGGATAGATCATTCTCAACCTTCGTACTTATTTCGCACTTACTCTTATTTTTGTTGAGTACAGGACATCTTTTGGTGGCTATTGATAGCCCTCATTTAGAAGATCAGTGACCGTTCGAATTCAAGGGTGAGCTAGTTCTTCCAGGCTTCCTTGAGTTTTCTTTGTTTAAGTCCACTTTTTTTGAACTCATCCTATTGGTTAAGTTGTTGTTAGTTTTGGGGTGGTACCCCTTGTTCTTAGGTTTTTCTTTAGTAGACTTTTGGTATATTACTTTCAGGTACTACGCATTCAATTCAGAATTTTTTAGTTAATTACACTTGTTTTTTGTAAATTAATTGCCTTAATTTTGGTTTAGTTGCTTAGTTTGGGTTGTAGTGGTGGTTCTCTCATATGATGGTTAGTGTGGGTGTCAATCACTATGGGTTGGTTCCTAAAAGAGTTGTTAACAGAGCCTAGGTTCATTAATACCAAATGAGTCTAGCAGAGTCTTGCGCAACGGTACAATGACGTTCGTACTTTTCTTCGAGAGGTTATAGGACTTTATGAAAAACTCACTTCTTATTTCTTCTTCGTGCTATGACTTGAATCCAATTGATATAGGGGTGATACAAATTGGTATCTTTCCTCCTTCAATCAATGGTCCAACCTAGAGAAACAAAAGTGGTAACACCATCACTAGAAAGAGAGGATGTGTATAGACTATTGACAGTTGAATAGGGTTACCATATGAAACAAGTGTCCATCGCCTCGGATAGACGACCTACTTGACCAATTGTAGGGTGCATCGATTTTCTCTAAGATTGATTTAGGTCATGGTTACCTTTAGTTAAAGATTGAGGTGATTAAAAATTATGTTCTACCTAGTTCTATAATTGAAATTAGAAGATATGTGGGGATTTTTATCTAATATTGTCACTTGTGGTATAAGCAAAGTCCAATTGGTAACTTTTGATTCCAATAGGTATCTCGACTAAATAAACTAGATGTAACACAAGCAAGTTAATTGGAAATGAGAGGGTACCAATTGGTATATGTGCTTGAAGCCGTATATGGCATGACTAATGGTCGTTTACGGAATGAACTCATTAAATAAAAAAATTGGACTTATGTGTGAATTGTAACTTACTTCTAGTTGTCTAAAATTAACTATGAATGTAGAGGGTGTATTACTTGAATGTTTTTATATGATTAGGTTCCCCGCATTGCTTGATTGAATGTGATATATGTTGGTCTAAATTTTGAGAGTCTTCTAGTTGTAACCACTCAATGTTTTGAGACTTGTTGTAAAAGTAAAATCATCATGAGATTAGGCGCAAGGGGCTAGATAAATTACTGTGTGGATTGTAAGAGAGAAATATTGATATGCGTTGTGACTAACTAATAATTGTGTGAATGTTTGGGTGTATCCTGGGAACAAGTGAGATGTTGTGTTGAATGTAACGCAAGGGAAATTGTGAAATATGTCGTTAAGATTAATTCAGGGTAAGTAATGAGTGTCCAAACTATGGGGATTATTGCAAAGGTGTTAAGTAAAGTTGGGACCTTGGTGAAATTAGAGAAAATAAACACACCCAAGAAATTGTTTTTCCTGGGTTCTAGTTCCATTAGAGCCGCTACAAAGGGATTCTTCCCGCTGGAACTTTGCCGCTACAATAGGATTTATTCCGTTAGAGAAGTACGAAGGAAGGCAAAACCTCACAGTTTTTCCCTATTTTCCTAGACATAGTTATAGACCCCGAATTATACCTTAATGTTCAACAATCGAATATAAGTTATAAGGTGTGTTAAAATTGTGGATACCCTAGGCATATGAGGGTCGAATGTAGTGACTACAAGTGCTAAAATTGTTGTGATCGGATGACCAATGTGTTTTTGATTCGGATTTTACTTATCCATACGTTCCAGTTCAACTGAATTGATATTTTTATGTGGTTTGTGATATACTTTATGCCCCCATCAATGTTTTTACCCCAGTTGAAGATTTATTCATGGTCACCCAGGCATATCGTGTTGCCCTAATGTGTTCTGGAATTTCAGACTTGGGTTGATTTGGTTATGTTGGACATTACGAACTTGATATAATTGTAGGTATGACTTGGTTGTCCTCCTATTATAATGGGTTTATTGGTAATTATAAGTTTGTAACTCTAGAAATCCCTGGTAGCAAAAAAATCATAGTGGGAAGGGGGTATAAGTCAAAGTTATCTAAGATCAAAGCTAGCTAATATCATATCCTTCAATCGAGCAAGGAAACTGGTAGGGCAATATTGTTTGGCGTAATTGGCACATATTTGGGATGTTAAGGTCGAATCCCCCTCTATTGATTGTATTCCTGTGGTGTTAGAATTTAGAGAGCTTAAGACTCAAATCCAAGGGCTTCTTGATAAATGTTTCATCCATCCCAGTGTTTCCCTCTAGGGTGCTCCTGTCTTGTTTGTTAAAAAGAAGGAGGGTAGTATGAGGCTTGGTGATTTTATTTTAATTCATAAGGGAGTGGATTAATACCGGAAATACAAGCTTATGGATAAAGAATGCCCGATTCAGTATACTTTGTTGAATGCAATGAAATTTTTTAGAAAGTGCATATAAAAAAAATTATGTTAGTCATTTGAATTTGACGCTTTTACTTGAGTTTGAGGGTTATGTCCATGAAAATGATGACTTGTAGCGAAGTCATGGATGATTGAATATAATGGTAAGAAGAGTCCGTAGTAGATGGTGACGAGATGCAACTACATAATAATATTGTGGCTAAGAGAACTTGGTACAGTAATTTAGGACTTATGAATATCTAAGGCTGTTTATTTCTAATATTTTTTTAGTAATGTGATTGTATGTGATGTTTTAAGAGTTGGTGTTACACCACTCATATAGAGTTTTAAAGACAGAAGTATAGTGGGATCTAATACAACCTTTAAAGAGAGGCGAGGGCATGAATATTGTACTGATTGGAAAGGCTAAAGAGATATCTTTAGAGGTGTAGATAATTACGTGAATGCGTAATTTCATTAATGTTGTTGTGAGTATGGTAATAGTGTCATAATTCCACCAGATTTTTTATAGAATATTGGAAAAGACTTGATAAAGGAGTATTGGACTATAGACTATTGGAAAAGACTGATGCAGGGATGCTGCTACAACGGGATTGGTGTCGCTGTGGCATATGAGACAGAACCTAAAATTGTAGATTTTTTAAAAATTATGGCACACTCTTTTGAAATTGTTGTTGTAGAAGGATTTCATGCCGCTACAATGGGATGGGTGCCGCTGTAGCGAGATAAGCGCGACATAAGGTCGTTAATAAAAAATATAAGCTAATGTTGATAGACAAGGGCTTGTGTTAGACGAATGATTAAAAATTAAGATCTTTCATTGTAATCTACATTCTTGGTGATATATTTTTCCAAGGAATGAATTTTCAAGGTGTGGAATGGTAACCTCTATCAAGTATTGAGAATTTGAAAAGACTTAAATTTTATTTGAGTTTATAAAGTTTATCAATTTTTATTGTTAAAGTAGTTGAGGAAGGTTTTCATCATAAAGTGTCGGTTTAAAAAAGTAAAGGGTCGGAGTGTTTATCATGGTTGCTAGAATTAAAAGTGTTGGTTTCAGTCAAAGAATGTGAAGAGTATGTTGATTCAAGTGAACAGAAATATCTAGTACGACTATTCAAATGAAAAGCTTTCATGTTATTCGATAACTTATTATATGACAATTTATTTCATTTTGTACATGGTTGTGAGTGTGATGAACTAGCTATGGTCACACGTGTTTTTTCATTTTACGGGAGAATTTCTAATGATGGATTAGTTGACACTCTCTTGGTTAAGTGTTAAGATTGGGAAGATTTGTTTTTTTTTAATATGACTTATGTGGTGTTTTCTTAGAGTTGTGAAATATTTCAGTGGTTTTACATGTATCACCTTGCTCATAAGAGTTTATAAAATAGCTACCATGTGTAATTTATGGTTGTCCGACAAATTATAATTTTTATCTTATGGTCGAAGTCATGTACCGATTATGTGTGATTGAACGTGGGGATAATTGAATACAATTCTACTTTTGTTATGAGGTAATACACAATTTCAAAATCTAGCATTTCCATAGTGTTGTTGGAGGGGTTGTATGCTTGGACATATCCCTCGACGAGAATCTGATTTCTAAATATTGGAACTTTTGTAACATAATCTTGTGGAAATTTACGTTGTGGGATGGAGATGTTGATAAGAACTATGATTGTTAGTGTATTATGAGTGTGTTTTAATTGGTTTTGGTTCACGCCTAGTTGTGGCAAGTTTTAATTTTAGAATTTTTTCATGGTTATGTGAAGAAGTTTTAGTCTTTATGATTGTGTCAAGATCGTTTATAACATGTGGCAGACGTGTGTACACAAAACTTCAGTGGTTGTGGGGATTCGCTTTGGTGATTAGTTAAGTTTACAGACAACAGTATGTATCACTCGAGTGTTGAGTTGACTTCATTGATGCATTATAATGGAGGATATGTAAGTATTCAATTGATTTGTTTGTCATGACCAGAGAGCATCCCCTAGAAGTAACATGACGTACTTGACTTCTTAGAGGTCTTATACAAAGTTCATAGTTATCATTCATCGCATTTTTATCAGAAAATTTAGAACTTCTCATAGCACATCATATGCTAGAAATATCACTTCCATTATATATAAAATATCATATTTACATATTTAGAGTCCAAGTCTCTTTACCATCTTAGACTCAACATCATTAGAGTACATTAAGGACACGACCCTTATAACATAATTCATAAGCTTACTATTACAAGACTTTACAGTAAGACATAACTTAGAAAATCCTTGGACTTAAGGAATCCTTTCCTTGAGCTTGAGAATCACATATCAAGCTCTTGACCGTAGACATCATTTAATCATCCATAACCTACACTTTTTGTAAAAAGTTAATGAAGAATGATGTTAGTACAAGAGGGCACTAAGTATGGAAACCATGCAAAAACATGCATTTAAAAGGGACATTTTAATTGAAACCACGTATCATGCCTTTTGTGAAAACTTTATAAAACTTGATACAATAAACATCATCCAATACACATACTTTATATAGGCATAATCGATGTGTCATATATCATATAAAATGACACATTCCATTTAAGGCATACTTTGCATCTTTTTATAGTAAGCTTTATTCTAGTTTGCAGTAACCTCCTTTTTTCTTAACTTCTTAACTCCCCAAGTAACCCTATAATGATACTTGATGCAATGAATCACCTCAAATCCACAAGGTACTCATACATATAACCTTCCTAACTCAACACATACATTCATAGGAGAATATCATACCATAAGACACATTTAGTGAAGACTTTAAATACCCTTACAGTGAACCGTAGTCAATTTGCACATATGTTAACTTCACTTCACATATACCATTATAAGACCTTACTCACAATCCCAATCTAACACTACTAGTGTAATGCACATGTGAAGCCCCATAACCCCACACATACTAAGTAAACCTATCAAGACCACAAGCATATCATCCACCTCATACATCAACATGGAACGTATAGACTCTCCATAAAAAACAAGCAAGATCAATTTACAAGTAAGCTTCCATAATGCTTGAGTCAACTCTAAAATATAAAGAAGATAATGAAAGTGATAAAAGTATCGGTAGACTAGTTATGAGCATGTGCTTGTACATGTAAGTCTCATGAGACGAGGCTACTACCGAGGTGTATAAGTTGTGTCATTAAGTCCTAGTCTTCGAACTATGTATAGCCAAGATAGGAACTAGCTAGTGGTTTCCACCTAAGCGAGATAGGTATGTTTGGTTTCACATATGCTGGTGATTTCAACCTTTTTTGGTGTGGGGCACATATTGTATTTCATGTTTAGCTCACATGATCTATGTCTGTTAAGGCTCACGATATGTTCTTGGTTCACTATAGCCGTGAGTCGCTCCTTTTCGGTGTGGAGTAAACACTTGAGATGGATCCACCTTAGCCGGGGATCACCCCTTTCCATGTGTGGGGCAGACACGGGATTCCATGAGTAGCTCAAATGGTCTAAGTTCACATTAACCGGTGAATCACCCCTTTTGGGTGTGAGGAGACACTGATTTCATGTAAAGCTGGCATGATCTTATTCCTAATGATGTCACTATGAAACTGAGAATGATAATACTGATGGAACGTATGTTCAAAGTGAGCAATGATGAAGAGATTAAGAATTTCAGGTGCCAATATCACACTCATGAAGTTTCACCAAATAATGGGCACATCCAAATAATATTGGCTTATAATAACTTCTTATATGATGCAAATGAAGGGAAGTAGAAAGCAATGTTAATTAAATACCCCACAACATCCCTAAGATGAAAGTAATAAAATAAATGGCATGACCAATAAAGAATTGCTTATGAAACGTGAAGAATATATAATGTAAAGAATTACTCACTATAAGGTAGGGAAATCATTCCTTAGTCCTTGGATTACTTACATCGATTCATTGTGGGTATGGGACTACGATGAATCATTGAACTTGTAAGTAAAACATCGGACCAAAGGAATTATTAATCTACACAACAAGAAGAAGAAAAAGATTGAAAATAAAACTAAGTATAAAGAGGTGAGCTCTCGGGTTTAGCATAGCAAAATTTCAAATTTTTGCTCGAGTTGTTCTAAAATTATGTTGATGATTATATTGTCTTGTAATAACATATAAAATGACTTTATGTGCTTTGAATGCATTAAAATATGTCATATTCATACCAAAATTCACAAATAATAAATTAGGAAAGTCTAGTGAAGTCACTTTCCAGAAATGACATATTGTTAAGGAAGAGCTTTCCTTGATGATGCATAGCCTTATGTGTATGTGTGCATACACCCATAATTAGTACAAGTGTGTACTAACCCTATACAATTTACTATTTTTATAGATGCAGGTCAGAGAGCAGATTGAAGATTCATTGTAGAGGTTTGGACATCAGCATTCTCCAAACCAATTGGTAGTTCCTCTTGATTTTGAGGATGCTACAGTTTTAGTCTACCGTTAGTTTTAGACATAGCTAGTGTATGTTATCCCTAGTATTTCTTTCATACGTTTATTCGAAGCTTTGTAATAAGGCTGTTTTGGCAATCTACTATGATATATTATTCTTTGATTTGGATTGATTCCATATTTATTAGATGGTTGTTTCTTTACTTTGAGTTTAGTATAAAATGAATATATTTAACAACTATATGAAGTCTATGTATACTTCACACATTTGAAAAGTTTTAAATTTTCCGCAAATTCAACTATATGAATGTGATGAATGGAAGAAAAGGCTTGTTTGCGACCTCTGAGAGGTCAACGACGTCGGTTGCGATTCGGATTACAGAATCCGGCTTGTGAAAAACTTGGTATAAGAGAATGAGTTTAAATTACCTAGGAACTAAATCTCAACACAACCACGTTACGTAGTTTCTATCTTATGGTTGTGAAGTGCGCCACAATCATGACTTAGAGACTACGTGATGATAGGAAATTCTCCCTTCTTCTACTCTTTATTGTGATATCTAGAGCTTTGACACTTTGTGTCGTTATAAGTATCTAATTTCCTTCTTGTGTGATGTGTAGCAGAATACACAGAAGAATTAGGATGTCCAAGTGGTCTAAGGCGCCAGACTCAAGATCTACCTTTCCAAGAAGGGACCATAATGGAAATGCCCAACATGGACGAAAGACGTGTGGTGAGTGTGGTTGTTCGCATGGAGGTGAATGCATGGTAATGTCTAAAAGTCTGCTATAAGTATTGAGGAGGAGGAGAAGGCTAAGTTGGCTGCATACAACCTCATGAATATGTCTTAGACATGGATTTGCTTCATAAGTGTTATGCTATAATAGACTATAGAAAAAGGGTAGTAAGGCTTCAGTTTCCAAATAAGATGGGTTAAAATGAGAAGGGTGTGGTTCAAATCCAACAGGCCATATAATTTCCAATCTTAAAGACAATAAGATACATAAGCCACTTAATTAGAGTTAATGACTTAGATCAAAGTCCCTTCCATAGACTCTATGTCCGTGGTAAATATGAGGTTTGGTAGGAAAGGGAAGTTGAGCCCAAAGTATATAGGTCATTATGAGATCTTACATCAAGTAGGTAAAATTACCAAATGACTTGGGTTCTGTTCATCCTGTGTTCCACGTTTTGATGCTTGAGAAGTGTGTAGGCGATCCAATGTCCATCCTACCCGTCGAGGGGTTAGGAGTCTATGGGAATCTTTCTTTATCAAGAGGTACCCATTGAAATTTTAGATCGTCAAGTGAAGAGAGTGAAGAACAGGGAGGTTCTCACCGTGAAGGTGTTATGGAGGAACACCCTTGTTGAGGGGTCAAGATGGGAGGTCGAGGCCGATATGAGATCCTGTTACCCTTACTTGTTCAGTTCTTGAGGTTAGATATACTCTTCCTAGATCTAATTTTGTTTAAGGAACTCTGAGATTTTAGTGAATTAATCGATTTGGCATTATAAGTCCATAATCGTGTGTTTTATACTTGCATTAAATAAGTTCATGCGTGCTGTTTTTGTATAGCATAGATGTAATTTTATATGTTGCATGAGTTGTTATGTGCATCAAGTTAAGTGTGACTGAGAAGAAGATTCCTCAATCTCAGATATGAAATTTCAGATAAGCTTGAAGATGCATCATCCAAATAAGTGTGAATTAGATATTCACAAAAGGGAAACGTTTAAGCACGATAAAGTAACTTTCAGAAATCACCCTCTTTGTTTAAATGGTGTATAAGTGTCGTTCAGGAATGAATGTTCCTATGGGGGATGATGTAACATTCCAGAAAATTTTATATCTAGTGAAGAGCTCAATAGGTCTTTAAGAATGCGTATCGAGAATACATAGGCATTCCAATGCCCAATTTTGAGAAATATTTGGCATATAATAGAAAATTGGCTAAGGGGTAATAGCCGATTTCTATATAATATCCAATAAGCAAAATATTGGGACTATTAGAAAATATTGGCTTAAAGGGTGGGTGTTAGCCATATATCTATGTATTAATTATCTTGTTTAGGAAATGTACCTGCAATGAAGACCCTCAGTTTAAATTCAGAAATTCATCAGTTGCAAACATATTAGGTACTAGACATCCAAATGTCAATCCTAGTACCCTAAGTACATAACCATTCAAAATGATCATGTAGACTGAGTCGTGCCCAAGGACATAGTGAGGGTCCTTGGGACAATAAGTAAACATTCCCAAAAAACCATAAATAATAGTTAGTTAGGAAAGTACAACCAATCCATGTGCTAGACATGTGAAGTAGCGGCCAAAGGAGGGGACCACCCTAACCGAATTCGGTTAGGGTAATTAGGGGGGAAAACGTGCACAAGGTACCACTCCATGTGGGGCCTAACTTCATAACAAATTGTAGACTCTAACCTACTACCTTAACAATAAAACTAACCTAATACCAAACGAAATAAACTAATTAGTGCACCCGACAAACTAAGACTCAACCAGGTTACACTAACCTAGTAACTGGTTAAAGAGACAACCTAGTACCTAACCTAGGACGGTCCAAAAGTTTGTTTATGCTCCTAAAAACTTAGGAGTACTTTATTAATTTACCTAAGTTACCTAATTAATTAATTTAGCAACTTAATTAATTAATTTAAAAGGGATAAAACCAAAACTACAAAGGACATCCAAATTTTGGTTAAGACAAGAAAGGGACAACCTAGTACCTAACCTACGATGGTCCAAAGAGTAAGTTAAGGTCCTAATAACCTAGGGATACTTTAGTAATTACACTATGCTACTTAATTAATTAATTTATCAACTTAATTAATGAATTTAAAGGGTCAAAACCAAAATCACAAAGCAATTTCCAGATTTCGATTAAAACAAGAAAAAGACAACCTAGTACCTAACCTAGGATGGTCCAAAGAGTTAGTTAAGGTCATAAAGACTTAAGGGTTATTTAGTAATTACATTAGGTCACCTAATTAATTAAATTATACATTTAATTAAGTAATTAAAATCGTCAAAATGAAATTGTTTGACTAACCTAGTATAATTCAAGAAATATCCTAGTACTTAACATAGGATGGTCCTAAAGGGTTGATTATAGTTCCAATGCTTAGGGGTACTTTAGTACTTACCCTAGGTCCCTAAATTAATTAAATTAAGGATTTAATTAATTAATATAAATTCAAAATTTTAACCATAACCATAGTCAACACCAATTTCCAGATTTGACGAAGTGTTATGTTCTCCTATGTTTAGTCAACTTAGGAGGGGCGTTTGATAATTGGTTGATTAGTTTATTAAATTAATTTATTAAACCCTAAGTTTAATGATTCAAGATCAGTTCCTAATACTTAGAGTCACGTTCAAACTCAAACAAATACATGACGCAAAATAGTAAGGAAGCGAGCGAAAGAAAATAGAAAATTCCATTGATTCTCCTAGGCGATTTCAAGGTTTCTCCATGTTTTCTTTCACGTACATTAAGTTGTAATTAAGGTATTGGTTTATATTTTTGACTTATTTATCCAAGAGAACTTTCTTTCCAATGATTCAAGGATCTTGAAAACTGGATTGTTACCGTGTTCTCGTCGAACTCCTTTGTCCCTAGTATCTTTTTCGATTCCATGTTGAATAGGTTAGAGATCATGTTGTTAGTACGCGGTGCTGGATGATCTTATGTGTAATGTTCTTGAATTGTGAATGTCGATTAACTTATGAACTTGTGATAGTATAAAGTTAAGTGCTTAAAACATGAATCATGAATCGACGATATGTTAGTTACACCCGTAATTGTTTTAAGTGTTGATGTATTTGTCCGAATGTGGAATTGTTGTTATTGTGACGTTATGAAGGTGTTAAATTCATCAAATATTTATATGTTGTTGTCCAATATGTCTTAAAAACGTTACCCTAAAGTCATGAACCAAGATTGGTTAAGAGAATGTACTATGTTAAGATGTGTCCGAAATTGTTATGTATGAAGATGATTACGGTTTTTTGTGCATAGCTAATGTAAATGTGACTTTTTGATGATGTTGTGTCCGTTAAATTATCATATTATGCTGTTCAATATGATTAAAAATGTTATGCCTAAAGTTATGTTATAAGTTTCTAAAAAGATCTCCATGAAATCATAATTTGAGTGATTGTTTGGCTTATGTCAATGAAATGGCTAACAATACATTGTCCAAAGACATTCATGCAAATGGCTATAATATTATGTTAAATAATTAAAAGATTGGTTAATGAATAATATACATATCAAACCAAGCATGAAATAATGTAAAATTGGCCTATGCCAACAGGGATGGTTATGTAATCTATATCCAAACGTTTTTGCCAATACTAATCATATGTCAATCTTATATAGTAAGAGTATCAAATATATTATAACCACTTCTAAAGTGATTCAATGAATCCATAACCAAGGGCATGCAATTCATTGGAACAACTCCCAACATGCTCTAAAAGAATGAACTATGAACATGGGTAACTCATTGAAAGAAGTGCTCATCGTCCATAAACGATGAAATGAAGCTACTACACTAAAATAAAGGTGTAACCTGAGTAATAACATGATTAAAGGGGTATAAATTAAGTAAGTGATTAGAATGGGGTGTTAAAGGAAGTGAGACAAGTCTTACTTACACCTAAGCTACTATGTTAAAAGAATACTCACGAATGAAGGTGTTAGAATTTGTGAGACTATTCTCATTAACACATAAGGATGATATGTTAGGACAATGCACTTTTCATCAATGTAAAGTAAGGATGATATGTAAGGAAAAGACACATTTTATCAATGTAAAGTAAGGCGATATGTAAGGACAATTCACATTTCATCAATGTAAAGTAAGGATAATATGTAAGGACAATTCACATTTCAACAATGTAAAGTAAGGATTATATGTAAGGACAATTCACATTTCATCAATGTAAAGTAAGGATGACAAGTCATCAAAAGAGTAAATAAATGTCAATATAGAAGTAAGCTTCCATGATGCTTGAGTCAACTTTAAAAGATAAAGAAGATTATGAAAATGAGCACAACACCGATAGACTAGTTATGAGCATGTGAGTGCACGTGTAAGTCTCATGAGACGAGGCTACCACCAATGTGGATAAGTAGTCTCATTAAGTCACTAGTCTTCGAACTATGTCTATCCAACATAGGAACTAGCTAGTGGTTTCCACCTAAGCAGGATACGTATGTTCGATTACACATTGGTCGGTGATTCCACCCCTTTCCAGTGTGGGGCAGACACTAGATTTCATGTTTAGCTCACATGATTTATGTCGGTTAATGCTCACGATATGTTCTTGGTTTACTATACCCGTGAGCCACTCCTTTTTTGTGTGGAGTAAATTCTTGAGATTGATCCGCCTTAGCCAGAGATCGCCCCTTTCCATGTGTGGGCAGACACGGGATTCGATTAGTTGCTCACATGGTCTATATTCATTTTCACCGGTGAATCACCCCTTTTCGATGTGGGGAAGACACTTGATTTCATGTTAAGCTTGGATGATCTTACTCTTAATGGTGTCACTAAGAAAGTGAGAATGATGATGATGATGGAACGTATGTTCAAAGTGAGCAATTATGAAAAGCTTAAGAATGTCAAGTGTCAATATCACACTCATGAAGTTTCAGCAAATAATGGGCACAGTCAAATAAGATTGGCTTATAATGACTTCTTATATGATGACAATAAAGTGAAGTAGAAACCAATGTTAATTAAATACCTCATAACTTCCCTAAGATGAAAGTAATGAAATAAATGACATGACCAATATAGAATGGCTTAAAGAATGACTCACTATAAGGTAGGGAAATTATTCCTTAGTCCTTGGATTACTTACATCGATTCATTGTGGGTATAGGACTACATGAATCATTTCACTTGTAAGTAAAATATAGTACCAAAGGAATTATTTACCTACACTACAAGAAGAAGAAAAAGATTGAAAATAAAACTAAGTATAAAGAGGTGAGATCTCGAGTTTGGCATAGCAAAATTTCAAATTTTTGCTCGAGTTGTTCTAAAATTATGTTGGTGATTATAATGTCTTGTAATCACATAGAAAATTAGTTGTGTGCTTGGAATGCATTAAAATATGTCATATTCATACCATAATTCACAAATAATAAATTAGGAAAGTCTAGTGAAGTCAGTTTCCAGAATTGACATATTGTTTAGGAAGAGCTTTCCTTGATCATGCATAGACTTATGTGTATGTGTGTATACATCCATACATAGTACAAGTGTGTACTAAACCTATACAATTTACTATTTTTATAAGTGCAGGTCAGAGAGCAGATTGAAGATTCATTGCAGCGGTTTGGACATCAGCGTTCTCCAGACCATTTGGTAGGTCCTCTTGTTTTCGAGGATGCTACAGTTTTTAGTCTAGCGTTAGTTTTAAACATAGCTAGTGGATGTTGTCCCTAGCATTTCTTTCATACATTTATTTGAAGCTTTGTAATAAGGCTGTTTTGGCAACTACAATGATATGATATTCTTTTATTTGGATATATTTTGTATTTATTAGATGGTTGTTTCTTTACTTTGAGCTTAGTATATCATGAATCTATGTAACAACTATATGAAGTCTATGTATACTTCATACGTTTTAAAATATGTAAACTTTTCCGCAAATTTAACTATATGAATGTGATGAATGCAAGAAGAGGCTTGTCTACGACCTCTGAGAGGTCAACGATGTCGGTTACAATTCGTATTCAAGAATCTGGGTCGTAACAAGTCTATTACAAATTCTTTTAGAAAAGGAAACTAAAATATAAGTCATGTCCTCGAACATATGAGGACATAGCAATCTTGAGAGAATTTTATTTCCCAAACTCAACTTTTAAGAGAATACTCACTTTCCACCAACACTTGTAGAAACATAACACATATGGAATTAACACATTGAATGTACTAATTGTGGTGAACATGCAAGAAAACCATGCTAAAATGGACATTTACTTTAAACATACTTTTCGTTCTCTTTTGATAGAAAATGTAATACCTGTAGAATGACTTCGATTAAACTAGACCCTAACATGTTTTTAATTAGGGTTAAAGGTCCTAAAAAAATTTATAGTGTGGAAATGAGGCAGTGTTTAAAGATTTAGGTGCATTGGAAGTGAAACGTTAAGGGACGAACGACTAGTCAACAATGTGCCTCATTTGTTATTATGTGCCTATATGTGTGTTTAATGAGCTTATTAGGTCCTTATATTAGTAATTATAGTTATATAGGAATTGTGTCCACTTTCATGAAGGTTGGAGGTCAAACGTCCAAGAACGTCAATGAAATTCAAAAGGTTTGCCTTGGAACGACCTTGTGTGTCATGGCATGTGAGTTATGTGGCCTCATCGGCATTACTTTATGTATTATGATGACCATGGCCTTGTCGGCAACTACTTGATATATTTATGATGATTTGTGTGGTTGATTTATGTGAAGTATGGTCATTTTCATATACATGTGAGTAATATGAAAGTTTGTATTCTTCTATTGTTGTTAGGTGATCATGTTAGACTATGACTATGTCCTTATCTGTGTAGTCTTCGAGTATGATGATTATTATATTGATCATTTTATTGTATTGTGTAGGATGACTTAAATATGATAATGATTATTCTTATGTGCTTCTAGAATGATATGTCATATCTGATAAAGTAAAGTCATTGGTGTGTCTTGTGTGGTAGGCTTGTGTCCTTTATTTGATACATGTATGAATGTGTATATGAGATGTATTGACTTAGGATTCTAAAGACTCTTATCCTTGTATGTATGAGGTACATGAGACCTTAAATGTTGCTGAGAAGGTATTTTATCTGGAACCTTCAACCTATTGGTACGGTTATGAACCTTGAAGTCGAAAGCCATAATGGTATCCTTATTGTATGAATGGTGGACTTAAATTTGGTTGGATGGAACAGTATGAAATCATCCTTTGGAAAGTCATTAAGCTATCCTCTTCGCCATTGAAAGGCAGACCTAGGAAACCTCTTTGGTAGGGTGAACGTGATTGGGTTATAAGCTAGATATGGAACCCCTTCGTGTGATCCTTTAATATGAATTACTCTATGAGAACAAAGGCTAGCACGAGAGCGAGTATGGTAACGGAAGTAGCTCTAGTTAAAGAATGAGGCTAGAGTGCAAAGAAACTCTTCTTATTTATTAACCATGTGCCTACATGGATGTGTCCAACTTCTACCATTGACAAGTAGAACACCCTCCATCGGAGTAGGTTACAACTTCGGATTCCATGCTTTGGTACCATGGTCTATGTCGGTTATATGGGATACCTACTACTATTGCAGAAGTTCTATGAAGTTTAGGTGGTGGTATAGGACGTTATCTAGATATTGCACAATTGGATTCGAAGATGTTAGTGAGATTCCCTAGGTCTTCTCCAAGACCATTTCTTGAATGTCTTTACGTGATGAATGTCTCTTAAATGAACTGATGAATGTAATGAATTAAGTTATAAAGCATGTAATTAAAATGAATAAGTACTTATCTAGAGTAGTTAAGGGTTGTCTAGTTAAGGTGTAAAGGGGGCATAGGAATTGTCACTTCATATCTTACCGAGATAAGTCTTAAAAATGACTCTAGTTAGGAAAGTTGGTTGATTAGGTAGACAAACTTAGGTAGTCTTAAGGATTATTTAGGTAATCTTGAAGAAGTCAAGTATGGACATTCTCTTCTTAATTTAGTTAAGTAAGTCTTTTGATAATATTAAGAAAGAAGAATGTCATACTATGTGCACGATATTCTATTAAGTGAGAATCATCTTTCCCTAGGTAATCTAAAGGATCTCTTAAGTGTGTGTGAAGGGATTGTATGGTGGTCGCTTCACAACTCACTCAAGTGAACCTTAGAATCACCTTTTGTAGGAGACTTAAGGATCATTTAGGTGTGCCTAAAGAGGGTGTATGGGTGGTCTCTCTTTGTCTTACTTAAGTGAGTGTTAGGATAGATTTTAGTGAGAAGATTACATGCCAGGAAGTGTTTAGGAATAACTTCACTGTAGTAGTGAAGCAATTCACTATAATAGTGAATTATCTCTCTATGAAGTTTTCCTTAAAATGTTAATAAATGGTTAAGTGTTATCTTATGTGTTTCTCAGGTGTTGAATCTTGTTCTTATGTTTATACTATAAGGTTTTAATAAATAAGAGCATATTTCTGTTAAATGTCCCTTTTCATGAGTTTTATGCATTATGTCATACTAAGTACATATGTTTGTACTAATTACATGCTTTTATCTATCTCTAAAGTGATTCATAGGTGAAGGTGCTTTAGGGAGATAAGATTAGATTATAGGATCTTTCAAGCAAGTTGAAGTATGTCCTCATTTGACTCGAGGGCATGATTTCGTTTAGTTCTTCTACTGAAGGATTGTAATAGACTTAGTAGTTCTATATTTCTATTGTATGGATCGTGTCCCAAAGTGTATTTTGAGTCTAAGATTTGATGAAATGAGACTTAGTATTTCCTATGGTTTTTATATGAAAGATATTTTGAGAGGAGACTTAGTATTTCCTATGGTTTTTATATGAAAGATATTTTGAGAGACTATTCAAATATTTCTGAAAAGTTTTAATTCCGCCACTACTTTTCATATGTATATATGCTATAAATGATATGAAAGAGCTTGTACAAGATATTTGAGAGGTCAAGTATGCCGTATTTTTACTCAAGATTGTACCATCTTCTATGGTGTGCTCTCGGGTCGTGACAAATGTGGTATCAGAGCATAGGTTATGAAAGTAGTCTTAGGAATCAAAAAGACTCATCAAGTCACATCTAGTAGAGTCTCGACCATTAGTGTGGGTCGCGACACATCTACGGGAGAGAGGCTATAGGACGATAGAGTTTCCCTTCTTTTCTACTCCTATGTCGTGTCGTAGAGTAAAATGTTATGAGTGTTCTTTTCTTATGGTTCACCTTGTCTTTCTAGTAAGATGAATACGAGGAGGACACCACCTAGGAGAGATGAGGAGAATGATGTAAATGAGGAGATTCCTCCTTAAGTTGAGCAAGTTCCTCAAGGTGCTCAAGGTTCTCAAAGTGATCAAGTCCCTATTGTGGGTGGAGGTAATGAGGTTCCGGTTGTTCCCCTAGAAATGACTAATGGGGAGATTAAGGAGGCTTTACTTCTTTTAGACTGAGCTTTGACTACCCATGTGAATAGGGGTATTGAGCCTAGAGTAAATTTTGTGGATAGAACTATGGAATCTAGATTGAGAGATTTTTTGAGGATGAATCCTGCTATCTTTCTTGGCTCTAAGGTAGGAGAAGATCCCCAAGGGTTCCTAGATGGTGTGTACAACGTGTTGAGTGTCATGGGGGTGACTTGTAGGGAGAAGGGGGAGTTAGATTTGTACCATTTGAAGGTGGGGTTTCAAGTGTGGTATACTCAATGGAAAGATAATCGGTAGGTTGAGTCGGGTCCTATTGAGTGGGAAGAATTTAAGGAGGCTTTTCTAGGAAAGTAGTGTCCCCGTGAGAAGAGGAAGTGAAGGTAGAAGATTTTATCAATATCAAGCAAGGATATATGAGTCTTGAGGAGTACTCTTTGAAGTTCTCTACATTGTATAGATATGCGCTATCCTTAGTGTCTAATCCTAGGGATGAGATGAGTAGGTTTGTGATCGGGGTCGCCGACCTAGTGAAAGAAGAATATTGTACGGACATGCTCCATGATGATATGACATTGGCTGTACTCATGGTGTATGCTCAATCTATTCATGAATCCTAATTTGGTAGGATTTCTATAAACTTGAAAATGAGTGGTTCAAATGATCAAACTCAACCTAGAATCAAGAAGAAAAAGTCTTCAAGTTAAGAAGAACCTAGGGGTGATAAGGTGAAATTTGAGAAAGGTGGTGGTTCTCAAAATGGCAAGCATATACGTGCTTCTTGTGCAAACAGGAACTATAGGGAAGGACTATTGGGTGCCAGGAGTTGTTTTGGATGTGGTAAAGATGGACACAAAGTGAGGTATTGTCATACTAGAGATGGTAAGCAAGTTACTCGTAATGTTCCGAAAGATGATGCTCCAAAAAAAAGGCTTTTTATGCACTCGGACTAGAGGATCAAAGTCGGATGAGGGTGTGATGATGATGGTAAGGTCTTGTATTTCTTTAGTGTTATGAGTTCCTTCTAAATGGGGAAGTATGGTTAGTGGCTGGGCTAGATTGTCATAGTAGAATGATGAATGTGCATGGTGTTTAGGAGTCTTGTTGGAATTGAATTTCATTGATTCCTTGCATTGTATAGTTCATGAAGTTATAATTATGGTGTAAAATGTGTTTATATGATTTTATTTTGCATATTAGCATGTTTCCATCATCAATTGCTTAAAAGTTCCATTATTGGATTTTTGAAGTATGTTCACTGTCAGGGAAAATTTGCTCATTGTAAGATTTTTGAAAAATTAGCTAATTCATTCTTTGGTTGAATATTGTTGTAATGTGGTTAGAACTGATCTATATAAGCATGATAATGAATATAAAATGACTTTTTTCTATATGGAATAAAGGATGTGAGTCTTATTACATGATGAGTAGTAGATTCAATTCTAGTTTCTTGTTGTGTTGTGAGTCTATTGATTTTGAGAAATTGATGTTTCTTCTAGATATTCGTATTTTATAAGGTTTTATATGTAATGGTTATTATCTTCTAGTATATTCTTGTAAGTGTTCGGAGAGTGGCAAGTGACATTCGAGGACGAATGTTGTCCAAGTGGGGGAGATTGTAATACCTCTTAAACAACTTACGTGAAACTAGAGCCTAACATGTTTTTAATGAAGGTATAACGTTCTAAAATGGTTTATAATGTGGAAATGAGGAATTTTCTAAAGATTTGGATGCACTGGAAGTGAAACGTCAAGGGACGACCAGGACGTTCGACGACTAGTCACCTATGTGCCTCATGTGTTGTTATGTGCATATATTTGTATTCCATGTGATTATGAGGTACTTATATGAGTAATAATAGTGTTTATAGGCATTGTGTCATGTTTCATGAATTTTGGAGGTCAACGTCCAAGAACTTCCACGACGTTCTAAAGGTTTGCCTTGAAACGACCTTGTGTGTCTTGGCATGTTTCGTCAAGTTTTATATGTTCGTTTTTTATGAAAATGATGTGGGACGTCCTTAACTCGTATATAATCATATTATAGGTGGAAACTTTTGGGTAAAACTCCCTGAGGACCGAAGAAAGGTCCTAGAGGAGGACCCAAGCCTTGGGCTAGCAAGCTGCCCAAAGCAGCAGCAATTGCACTTAGTGGGAGCCAGTACGCGTCGCGGACTTGGTCCACCAATATCAAAAATTTTGATTCGCATTGCGGACTCCACTGGCTCGAGATTTAATTACAAAAATCATGCAGAAATAGCTCCCCGTCGCGGACTTGTTTCCTGATGATAATTCCAGAAATTTAAGTTGAGTTTGAGTTTCTTAAAAGGTCCTATAAGTCCAGTGGTCTTTTTGATATTTTAGGGGCTAGTTATTTGAGGCTATTAGACATTTTTAAACCCCAATTCACCCTCCAAATCATAACCTTCATGTCCTAAACAAAATATATTCATTGTTTCTCTCCAAAAAACCTCCATTGATGAAGTTTTGAAGCTCCAAGGAAGAAGATAGATTTTCCAAGTTTTCTACATAAATCTTGTGGGATATTCTTCATAATTAAGTTATGGTTCTTCATCCTTGAAATATTTTCCATTCAAGGAGTCAATTTCAATGATTTCAAAAATGATCAAAAAGATAAATTCTCTTATTTTGTGATCTAGCCATGGGCTGCATAAAACATTTTAGATCATTGATTTATGATTGAATTGATGTTAATTAGGTGATTCTAACCTAAAATCTTCATGAAACCATCCAAAACATAATCTCTTCAAATTAGCTATATTTTGGATGTGATGATCTTGTCTTAATGCTTATGAATTCTAATATAGTTTTTTATGGGCTTTTGAATGATGTAGGAATTGTATTCAATTGATGTATAGGCTCTCTTAGATTGATAAATCAATATTATTTTGACCTATATTCATTGAGTATTATGATTTTTGTATTGAATTGCTGATTATGACCATAGGTAAGGGCTTTTGGTATTGAATTTGATGATTTAGATATGGATTGAAGTGGTGAGAATAGATTGATGGTACGCTGCCCTAATTCTCTTTATTTTATGTAATGTAGCTCTCTAATTATGTTGTGATTGGTATGGTCCACTTATGGTGGCGATGCTATGTGAATGATGTGTCCTCCTCAGCGTTACTTTATGTATTATGATAATCATGGACTTGTGGGAACTACTTGATATATTATGATGATTTGTGTAGTTGATTTATGTGAACTTTGACATATTCATCTACATGTGAGTAATATGAAAGTATGTGTTCTTCTATTGATGTTAGGTGATCATGTTAGACTATGACTATGTCCATATGTGTGTAGTCGTAGAGTTTATTCATGATTATTCTTATTTGACTATATGAGTCTATAATGATTATATTGATGATTTTATAGTAGTGTATAGGATGACTTAAAGATGATAATGGTTATTCCTATGTGCTTCTAGAATGATATGCCATATGTGATAAAGTAAAGTCATTGGTGTGTCTTGTGTCCTTTATTTATACATGTATGAATGTGTATATGAGATAAATTGACTTAGGATGCTAAAGACACTTAGACAAGTATGTATGAGGGACATGAGACCTTAAATGTTGCTAAGAAAGTACTTTATCTGGAACCTACAACCTAGTTGTAAGGTTATAAACCTTGAAGTTGGAAGTCGTAATGGTATCTTTCTTATATTAATAGTGGACTTAAGGTTGGTTGGCTGGAACAGCATGAAATCATCCTTAGGAAAGTTATTAAGCTATCATCTTCGCCATTGAAAGGAAGCCCTAGGTGACCTCTTTGGTAGGGTGAATGTGATTGGGCTATAACTAGATATGGAACCCCTTCGTATGATTGAGTAGCGGGACCCATATGCTTTTTCTAGGATCTGATCCCTCAACCCATCTACGTCGGGAACACATAATCGCCCTTGGTACCTTAACACACCATCCCCCCCCCAAGGAGAATGATTCATTAACTTGCCGAGAACCGATTATTTCAATCCATTAACGCTAAATCAAGGTGTTATTTGGACTTCACCTCAACCACTAAAGATGACTCAGAGTTATGATGAACTATACACCCTTTTTGCAACAACCAACTCACCCACCAGAGTAGACACTATAAAAGGTTCATGCAAAATATTGGGTAAAATATCAAAAAATTTAGATACTAGAGGTGTAACAAATGATAAAGTATCGTCGGGATCAAGTAACGCATATACATCAAGAGAGAAAACTTTCAACATACAGGTCACCGCATTGGGAGAGGTCTCTTGCTCACCCCTATATTGGAGAGCATAGAAGCGGTTCTTATTTGGAGCATCACTACAACCACTAGCTTGAGCTTGACCACTACTTGACTCTTCAACTTTGGACAATCTCTCATCTTGTGACCACTCTTGCCACAACTAAAGCAATTATTCGTCCCCTTAAGGCAATCACCATAGTTCTTTTCACCACACTTTCCACAAGTTGGCTTCTTATTTGGTGAATTCGACCTTTTACTTTCTTGAATTTAGGTTAGACACCCTATCACCAATAACTATTAGGAATTCGTAAGGAACTTAATTTGAAACTCACTTCTTAAATCTAGGCTTGTCTTGTATCTCAAGCCTATTCTTTGAAGAACCTCCATAAAATGACCTTGCTCTCTTTGCATCTCTACTTTTCCGCTTACCCCATGCCTCCTCAACCGTTCTTGCATGAACTATAAGACGGGAAATGTTCATTTTTTCATGTAGCATAGCCTATTGGCACTCCCTTGTAAGTCCTCCGACACCCTCATCACAAAATGGCTCATTTGGTCTCTAGGATCGGAGACCAAAGAAAAAGCATATTTGGACAATCTAATGAATTCCAAAAAGTCCTCGTGGACATTCTTTCCTCCTTGGCAAAGATTGATGAACTACATCACTTTTTCTTACCTTATCTCCCTAGGGAAAAATCGATCTAGAAAAGCTGCCTTAAAGATCTACCAAGTCATCGGACCACCCCTCAATGGCCTATTATCCCTCCATTGCACATACTAAGTTTGAGCCACATCCTTGAGTTGGTATGTCGCGAACTCGTCCTTCTCACTTGAAGACAACCCCATAGCATATAGTATCTTGTAGACCTCATCGATGAATTCTTGGGGGTATTCATCAACCTTAGACCCATAGAAAGTAGGAGGGTTCATTCGACAGAAGTCCCTTAGACGGAAAGCCATAGTAGTGACTTGTTGATGAGGACGGGAAGCAATATCCCGATTGGCTTAGACCGTCATAGATTGGGATTAAATCGTCGCGGCTTGTGCTTGAGTAGTCCTTGATTAGGCCATTTGAGCAAGAATAGCCCTCATCTTAGCCTCCGTCATAGGTGGAGGGTTAGTCCGGGTTTGATAAACATTAGCATTTTCTGAAGTGGCAGAACTTGCTCATCATGGGGAGGATATCTCGCATTAGCAACTTTCTCCTCAAGTCTTCGATCCCCAATCCTGCGAGTGTTCATGTTTCCTATAAGCACAGCAATAGGATTAGATGCAAAATCACACCATAAGTATACTCTATAAGCACGATATAAAATTTCAAAGAAAGAGAGTGATTCCTAAGCATCATATAGGTTCTTACTCATAGGTGTGGCACACTTCACAATAATGAATAAAAACCTACATAGACGTGGTAGAAAGAGAGACATAACTCAATGGTATTCAACCTCATGCTATGATACCAAGTTTCTAACATCTTGGTTTACCCCCTAGACATAACCGGCGTTGTCGTCCTTTTGAAGGAATAAGACTAGCCTCTTAGTTTCATATCATTACATTAATAGATTGAAAAATGCGAAAAAATTTCAAATTTTCATTATCATTATTAGGATGTTTACATAGACCTCTACATACGCATAATATATATTTATAAGGAGTATACATAGACCCTTCGAATAGGAAGGTTAAATAGCCTTTTACTTATTCCACATACATATATTTAAAATATAGAAAACGTCTCAACGATTGTCCCATCTCATACCATTTAAACGAATATCGCAATATGGGCATACCCCTTACATCAATTCAACAAGACCATGTATAGGTCATACGAAAGTAAAATATTAAGGCACATTGATAGTTTTCACCATCCTTATATCACATTTACCTCAATCAACCTCACAACATAGTCAAGACATTTAAATTCAACATCATACCACCCTATAATCCTAGTATAAGGCAAACTCCAATGTAATTTCATGACTTAACAACAATAATCACAATTGGAAGTAAAGATAGAGATTCTAAGACTTACCAAGTCTTCCTCATAATCTATCATCAAGGTCTTACCATCAACCTATAACTCAACCCAACTTGGGTAGTAAAATCATCACACAATGATAATCACTAGATAACAAGGCCAATTTCATCTCTATAAAACAATTCATCTTTAGACCACAACTTGAGACAAGATACATAGGCTAATTTCACATTATAATTCATAACCTAAATCACATATCAAGAACTAGCATGATAGGACTATAATTCATCTTAATTTAATCATAATAATGCCATAGGATAGTAATCTAATCAACAACCAACTCAATTGAATGATCACAATATAATATAGCTCAAGATCACTACCTAGGGTTAGTAAGAGATGAAAAAAACGCCTATACACCCTTTTCAATCCCACCTAATCAATCCTCAAAGCTACCATAGATAAGAACCTTTCTATTCAACATGAATTAACTTAAGTAAACGTTACTCATTAAGCCATTTAACAGACAATTAAACAATTCTAGGGCTTCACATAATGGTCTTGGAAGACCTAGGGAACTCATCCTAGCACCTTCAAGGTCTACTCGTGCCATGTGTAGATCATGTCTCATTCCACTACCTACACGTTGTAGAACCTATCCAATAATAGAGTGTACAACCCATATGATGATATTAGGCATTAACCGACATAGACCACACTACCTAGGTATGGAATACGGTGTCATAAGACCCCACACCATGGAAGGTGTTCTACTTTCGAAAGGTAGAACAAAGACTCATCCCATGTTGGCACATGGTTAAGGGATATCAAGGGCTTCTTTGTACTCTACTTTAATACTCAAGTGGAGCTACACCAAAAGCATATCCTCTCGGTGCTTTGCTTTTATTATCATAGAGTAATTCATTCCCTAGGTTTATTAGAGAAGGTACCATTACTAAGTTCTACCAACTCATAATACTCTTTTCATGAATAGCTCATTCTTAACCTTCTTTTCGCATTCAAGGTTCCATATAAGTCTTCAATAAGAGGGCACTTCCTTTAGGTCTACCTATCCTAGACTTTATTTTTTCATTCATTCGTACACGTGCATGACAAGGGTGCCTAAGTCTACCAAGTCAAGAGATGACATATTCAAATAACCATCATGCATCAAGAAGAGGGACCTATAGTCTACCAATAAAGACACAACATCATCATACCATAACTTAGAGGGATCATACTCTCACCTCACACACGCACATATACCATATCATTCTTCACATTGTTCATCTATACAAGCTATAACATCATAATACCACAATTCACAAAATAAAATTGACAATGCCATGTTCATAAAATATATAAAAATTACAAACCGCCACCATAAGTGGACCATACAAATCAACAACAATTCAATGACAAATCTATAGTATATAAAGGAATTAGGTCAACTCACCACTTTCTCATAACCATCATCTCCATTCCTTATTCTTTCCAATCAATTCACACCATAAGAGATTCTTACCAATGATAATTTACACAAGACTAAGGCAACAATCCATCCATATCAATGATCTAACAATACTCAATATAGATATCTACATAATAAATCAAGTTATAACAATTCTAACATGGATCAATACATTATTCAATAGCATAATACAATCTACACATAAATTCAATAAGATTAAGTCATTGATCAATTCACCCACTTTAGAGCCAAAATAAGAAATTCACGGATTACATGGGTTCATGGAAGTTTTTTATTTTAAAACTTCATTAAAAATTGCTTTAAACCTTTTCATGTGAGAACGCAAGCTTAGAATTCAAAATAAATTTCAAGGTTTTCGAAGATCCTTGAAAAGCCTTTGGAATTGGCTCCTTGAATGCTTGAAGAATCAAAGATGAAATAACCATACCTCAATTGAAGGAATCCAATGAACATGATGGAGATATAAATAATGAAATCCAATCTTAGCTTCAACTTGGCTCCTAGTTTCAATGGGGTCTAGAGATAACTTCTTTTGATCTTGGGGTTTTTTTTAATAATGAGGTCTAAGTCTAGGTTTTAGAGTCTTAACTAAACTAGTATACCATAAAATACCCAAAAATAAGCTTCTTTAAATCCGTATTGGGATTTTGCTTACTTCAACAGCCTAACTTCCGATAGGCATATCTTCCTCATAAAGGGTTAGGACACTATCTTGTTATGTTTTTGTAAGGATAGACATGTAAGACATAGTCTTCCGCTTTTTTAGTGAAATGAGATTTTCAATAGTTTGGTTTCAAATAATTTTTTAATTATTTGCTATTTCCTATATCAAATGTTATAAATGCTAAGAAGCTTGTACGAGACCCCTAATGCGTTGAGCCAGTTTTATAAATCAATCTGATGTATAGTGTTAATGACTACGGCCAGTCAATTGAACAAAATTGGTTTTCCCGGCAGCCCTTCGCTTTTGTACCACAGTCACCTGTGCACCATTCCCCCAATCTTCTGTGCTATCAGACGCAATCCATTTTTTTTGGCAAACCTTTTCCCCCTGACTCAGCAATCAAAGACTTACAAGCCACTTCTTTGTGGAGTTTATTCCCTTTGCCGCTATCGTATGTACAACACATCTATGAGTGAGAGCCAATAGGAAGGAAGAACTAATAATTCTTTTATTATTCTTGAAGTCGTGCCTCAGAGTTCAGTCATATAAGTATCATTTTCCTAATCCTTCTCTTTTGTTTAAAGGATATAAATACGAGAGGAAGACCCACAAGTATAGTGGAAGAGGATATTTATAATGATGGTATTCCTTCCTTAAGTCCCCAAGATCAAAAAGATCTTCAAGGTGAGAAAGTTTTGGTGATTTCGAGACATGATCAATCAAGAGATTAGGGTGGATTTTATAACCTTGTCTCAAGATATGATGGTCCAAGCGAATAGAGATAACCTTGTTCTCTCGTATAGTTTGTCCGGGGACGTGGATTGTATGGCGCTTGGAAAGTTTTTGTCCCATAGGGGCGAGAAAAATTGTGGGGCAGGCCCCCTCATTGTTGGCGCGAAGGACGGCCGGACATAGGTACTGAGTATGGAGAACTGCATCTTGGGACGGGAATAATGGCCGAGGAGAATTTATATTTGTTCGGTTGGACTGGGCCAATAAGGATTGTTCAATGCCTATTGAACCACTCTTGCCAGTGCCGCCAGGACCCTTCAGCCTTTTTTCGATTGTAAAATTCAGGATTCCAATTGTATTGCTTGTTGTGGTAGCTCCATGGGCTGCTTTGACTCAAATGCTTACCCGACGTTATTGCCATTCTTACCATTTCTCCGAATTCTGAATCGCTCGGGAAAAGGGCCTTGGCCCTTGCGGAGAGAAGATAATGAAAGTATTCAGGTTCTGAGATGGAGAAAAAAAACATCAATTAACTAATTAGTCTTGCATCGGGGGTTTTGACTCTAGCCGCCTGCTCCCTCCATTCTTAGGGCATATCCCTAAAAACTTGTCTGATGGCTTTTTTTCATTTAGCTAGGGAAAGGAATGTGATCGGGAATAATACGATATTGTATTGAAATGTTGGACACAAAATACTGTGATTGTGCCATATCATCCCAATTAACAGCCAATGAAAAATGTCCTGATCTATAAACCATGCGAGTCGACGCCCGTGTTTGTTAAAACTTCTCAAATAAAACCATTACGAAGTCTTCTTTTCCTCCGGCTCCTCTCAATGATACAGAATCTTCTCAAAGAGCCACTGGATCGCCATATGACCATTAATGTATGAACTTGGAGTTTTGAAACCCTAGAGACGCAAATCTGTAAGTGAACATATTCGAAAAATCCATAGTCATTAAACGGGACACCTTTGTGTCCTCCCAGACTTGCATAGTCTTATGTTTTGTTCCAAAACTTCCTCTTGTCCTTGCAACCTGTGCTTCATGTTCCTTATTTATAAGTCGTATTTTCTTATCCCTCCCAACTTCAAGGGAGGGAGAGAACTTTAGTGTAGATGTAGGAAGTTTAGGAACATTGAAAGGTAATGTAGGGCCATAATGACCCTGGCGGCAGATTGAGGATATTTTGAGCTTTATAGGGTGATCAGTGGTTTTTCTACGCAGTGTCGGTTTGAGGAGACATTATAATTAGTATTGGATAGTAGGAAAGTGGAAAAGTGGATTATGAATCAGTTGATGCGTTTTAACAGGTTTACAGAGGAAGTTCCGGCAATATTAGATGTGTTAATGTAGGGTCCAAACCAGGTGATAAACCGGGTCACTTGTTGCGACTTGATGCGGGCAGCATAGGGCAATGGCATATTCGCATTCAAATATGCTCAATTGAAGGCGAGGAGGAGCTTGCCCATTCATCAAAGCTTAGTACTTTCGGTCATTCTTGGTCTAAATTTCACCTCTACTATTAGTGTACCAATTCGTGCGACAACTATTTGGGTTTGTGCAGCGCAGGTTTCAACGCGGGGCCGGCTGTGACGTGCATTTTTTCTGGCCTGGTGATCGGGGTTATAGTGAGGAGAGGCATGAGCTCTCGCAGAAAGCCAAAGCACCGGGGAAACGCGCGAAGGCTGCAGAGAGAGAGAGAGAGAGATATATATTATAGATATATATAATCGATATATATATTATATAAAACATGTGTTAGGATTAAACATATTGAGGATATTAAATTCACGTGTATTTATGCACCAGATTTTCATCTGTTTATAATGTTGTTTTTGGAAGACTTTATGTTTCATCCCGGCTTTGGACGACTTTGCTATGTCATTTGTCCCTGACTTTACTTACTGAATAATTTGAATGCATTTAAATCGAACTATAAAGGTTGCCTACGTATCATGTTTGACCATGAATCCAGACATTACGTAGTTTCATGTGGATATAAATTTCTTTCAAAAGAAAAATAAGACATTTGTTAACTTAAAAATTACCATTCAAATAAAAAATAACCAAAATAAAACATAAAAGTATTATTAAAAACAAAATTTGACGAACTAAAGAGGGGAAAAATATAATAAAAAAAATAAAAAATCATTCTCCGAACATTTCTTGATCATCAATTTGCCCCCTAGGCTATGAGTAGACCTTGACAAAGCGTCGGCAGATGTGGGAGACTAATGCACGCACCTCTCGACCCAGGCTCTCATCACTCATGGAGATGACCAACATAAAAACAATCAAGCTCTCTGTCACTGATGCACTTGTCCTTTCGCCTTCCTCCATTTCTCGTGACAATCGTGCAACATTCTTACAGTTGTGACAACTGCATCACTCAGAGCTCTTCATGTGCTTGAAGCTCTTAATGTGGTTTTTTTATGAATACTTCACGCTCGTCCATCCATGATTTCTTTCTGTCGCACTTCTGCTGGTCAATGTGAAACGGTTTTGCGATGTCCTTTCTCGTCCCATAGAGGCTTTAATTGATTTTGTAACTAGCTTGCGATGATTAAAGAGTCTCTTTTCTTTCTTATATTATTCTCTGTTGCTCCATAGCACCTGTGACGATGCCCAAATCTTTTCATTGGGTTGTGATAGTAGAGAGATGCTTCTTTTTCAACTTTTCAATCAAGGTACTCTTCTCGAATATTGCCCTCACGTCGAGGCACTTTTCTTTAACATTTTTAGGCCATGTTTATTATATCTAAAAGTATACCTTAATTCTTTCCACCTCGAGTCGGGCCTGCTTCTTGATTCTTACTTCCAATTTCTCTCTAGGTTCTAATTATTTCTCGCGCTTGATCCTTCGGGCATATTTGAGAGGGGTTTGATCAAAAACAAATGGAGGTATAAGGGGTCAACTTCTCCTTACAAACACGAATCATCAAACCATAGCTTCGAATTAAAGTTCGGACTACACCCCAAATCTTTTGAGCTTCCGATTCTCGATCTCGATCTGTCAAATGTTACTTCCCACACAAAATCCGCGATCCTCGGCTTTAGGTTTTAAAATTATGTTGTCCTGTTGGCGTAGAACTCGGAGGGGTATGTATGGTTGGAACACACGAAGGCCTGTCAAAACGAAGAATGGAGAATAGGAAGACATTCCTCACTAGCAGGGAAACCAATGATGTTCCATGTAATTTTAGATGTCGTCAGTTTACGAAGTAATGTCTATATGCTTTGGACAACCTTTTGGAAATGTCTCCTGATTCTTTCACCTTTTCTGGGTGGCTCAAAATATAATTCGTCCAATAAGATTGAAATCCGTCGAAAAACGATGGTGATATAGGTGCTCTAAAAATCACATTTGCAATTAAAATGCTACAACCTTCAAAAAATCTCCCCCTTGTTCTACATTTAGTCAAAGCACAATAATATAAGCTAACATCATCGGCCAATATAGTGGATTTTTTTTCTTATCTAATAGTGACTATTTCTGACAGACGGGAATATCGATTTTTTATTCCTTCCTTGTGAAAAACCATAGCTCCCAAGAATGCTACCATGTAAATGCTCATGTCTCTGTTTTCCCAAGTTAGGGAGGTGTTTGTCCAATTTTTAAGTTGCCGTTCCAATAGATTGAATAAATCCTTCCTTCTTTCTATATCTTGAAGTTACAAGAATCCCAAAGAAGGAAACAAACCCACTATCAAAAAAAAACACCCACATTCCTTATGAGGATGGATGAGTGCATCTGTTCTAGAAACTTACCTCTGCTGACACTCCTAGGGGCTATCAGTGTTTATTCGAAGATCCTGGCCTAAGCCTGTGAACCGCCAATCTCTATGTGGGGGGCCGTCAACTCAAAATCATTAAAATCAAACACATTATGTGTGGAAATCCCAAAATGGAATCAAAGTCTCGATCAAACCTGGTAAGGGGACTCTCTAAATCTATGAATCTGTAAGGAAGAAAACCAAGATGTTTACTATCTCAGTCGCATAAATTCATGCATATAGTTCCACCCAATCCATTCGTAATGTGGGGGTTTTATCTGTGATCAGAAAACTTAGGGGGATCATGACCATTTCGGACTAGTTGCATCCCTTGGTTCTTATCACCACCTCATAGACTCATGATTTACCTGGTGAGACAAAAACGAAAATAGGGGATTTTTAAAATTCAAAAATTTAATGTGAAAATTTTTATTTATTGAGTAGTTAAAAAAATAAAAATAAAAATGATTCGGGATGTATAAAGGGATCATTGATTCAGGTTTTGTTTTGAAGAAATGAAACCAATTTTGGGAAAAAGAAAGAAAATAAAAGAATGTGTTATGTACAATTCAAAAAGACATTATACATATATTATAAGGTTATTATTTTATTATTAGTATTATTTTAATAAAAGTGAAAAATAAAATTGGCGGATTAGGTGTTGTATTGTATGCATATACTATGTGTATTAATTGTGTATTTTGAATCATTGGTTGAAAATGGGTAGAAAATGATATTATTCTTAATCGATTATCCTAAAGCCGTGGTCATATTTTGTTACAGTTCACATGATTGCAAAACAGAGTAGCACAAAAAATGCACATGATGCGTCTCACGAAAAGATATTTGTCCTAGTCAAATTGGGCCCCTATTGCTAATTTCGCTTAAGTTACATGGCACATGATGAAAATTAAATCGGAACCCTAGTAAAGATATCAGGTCTGAACAGTTTCAATTCTACTAAGGTAAGATATCTAGATGGCTGCTATTAAAACGAGCTGGAAAACTCGAGTCAGGGAGTCGTAGCAACGTACGGTAGCAGGCTTGCCGGCTTTGTGCCATGGGTGCTCCCTATCCAAAAAGGGTGTGACAATTCATAACCATGGACCGAAGATCCACTGTTTATCTTGACAAGAAGTGGGGTGCATAATTGCAATTCCCAATATTTTTATTGAAGACTCAGAATGTTCGTGAGAGAGACAGTATACCTCAATTTCAAAAATATTTATTAAAACATAAATAACTAACCAAAATTGGCATATTACGTTTCAAATAAAAGACAATACGAATAAAGCTAATAGTATAAGTCATAGTCATACAAAATTAATATATAAAAGCTCGAATTCTAGTATTCCCCAGCGGAGTTCGCCATCTGTCACACCCCTTTTTTTCCTCTAATATTTGTGATTTTTTTTTTTATTGTTTGAAAGAAAAAGAGGTTTGATCCAATTAAAGTGGACATTATGAAAGGGGAGAATTATTATTTAGAGTCGACACTTGAAATTGGAGTTTGTAGTCCAAGTCACCTTATTTAAATCCCTAATCAAAAAAGAAATTGAACTCGTTATTGGCTCTGCGGAACTAGGAAAACGAGTAGTAAGAAGAGAGATACGATTCTGTTTGACCGAGGGGAGGGAGTGTGAGGCACCCCTCGAGGTCCCGTGGTTCGAGCGACGGGGTCGGAGGGACGGGGAGAGGAGGGGGACGGGCGGAAGTGGGAAAGAGAGAGAGGACGGAACGGAAGAAGAAAGAGGGGGTGGGGGCGGGAGGCGCTTCAGGGAGGGGAAACAGGGGAAAAGAGGGGAGGGAGTTTAAATATATTACAAATTTTTTATTGTTTTTGGTGCCTTATGTGTGGGTCCATTAATTCAAAAATGAAACACTATAGTTAAATTTAATATTGATTTAATTATTTTATGATTATGATGATTTTGCTTTTAAATTTTTTATATTTCTTCATGTATTATGGGGATGATGAATTTTATTTAGTGTTAATAATTAGGAATTAGGAATTGTAGGAAAAGATTTTTGAGTTCAAAGTAAATTTAGAAATTGTATTTTTTAAAAAAAAAATTAGATCTAAAATAAGAGGTAAATTTATGATAATTTATATTAATTCTAGCAAAAAAAAATCTATAAGAATTAGACAATTTCTTGAAGAATAAGTTTTTTTCTTTTATTTTAATTTTTTTCCTATCATTTTTCCTTTGTACGTTTTTACTTACCCATTTTTTGTAACAACATTCTGTTTCTTTTTTTTTTAATTATTATTATTATTTAATTTTTATTTTTATTTTTTTAATTAGCACTGTTTTTCTTTTGTTTTTTTTTTTTTGGTTTTTTTAGAATATTTGTTTTACTTTCTTTTAGAAAGTTTATTTTAATTTTTTTTTTACGTTCTTTTCTTTCTTTTTTTTTGTTGAAAACCCCCCCGTTTGTTTATTTGTTTCTTTCTTCTGCGTCTCTCTCTTTATTTTTTTCTTTTGTATTGTTTTATGTTCTCACGTTTTTTTTTTTTGATTTTATTTTCTGTTTTTTTTTTTTAACAGAAAATCTGTATTTTTCTTCTTCTTTTTTTTCGTTGTTTTTGTAATTGTTTTATGCTTTTTTGTTGTTGCGGTTTTTATTTATATTTTTTTTTCTTTTGTTCTCTTTACAATTTGCTTAATTTTATTTTTTTTTATTATAATATTTATCGAGTATAGTATCATACTATTATCCATGGAATCCTCTAAAGAAATTTACAATTCTACTAGATAAAAAAAATTACTGTATTATATATTCAATCTAAACAAGTCTTCATAATAAATTCATGTAAATATCTTCTAAAGTGAAAATAGACGGAAAGATATATTAATCTATTTAAATTTAACAAATTCAAGATCAGAAGCGACATATACAGTTGCAATAATCATCAAAAAAAACATAATAAAATAATTAAAATAACAATAACAATATTAGGACATTGTGATTTTGAAGTATTGCATGCTATTGGAAACAACGTTTATAGATAGTAATTATATTTAAATACGCGGATAATTTATAGTACCTCGCTGCAGGAAAATTGATACCACAAAGCGAGCTTGTTATCCACGAATTCCGAAACACGATCAAATCTCTAACTCAAACCTAATTCTCAAAAGAAATAAATCATTTTTTTTCTCTCTTTATGTTGCTTGTTTTTTTCCGTGTTCTCTATATTGGCTCTGTTTTCTCTCTTTTTCTCCTCTGTGTTTCTCTGTATCTTGGTGTTTTGTTGTCTTATCTTTTTTCACTGCGTATTTTTTATAATATTTTTTTGTCACGACCCAAATCGAGGGACGAGAAATGGACCACCCACATTTTACCCTCCTATGTGACGAACCAAACATCTAAACCGTAACATTTCAGATATATACACAGAAAATAATGCGGAAGACTCGGGCTGTAAACTCATTAATAAAAACAATTTCAATACTATTATTATTACCCCAAAATCTGGAAGTCATATACAAGAAACATCTATCTCAATTACTTAACTAGGAATGTCTAAGAAACCAAAATAAACAAAAAAAAGCTAAGTAGTCCATGCCGGAAGTTCAAGGCATCAAGACTTGAAAGAAGGAAAGAAAAGAGACCCAGTCCAAGCTAGACGCATTAGCTCAACCCTGAATTTTCGATGCAGTGAAGACTGGATAGATCTGCTGTTGAGTTGTGAAGTGACGAAACGTTCGCGCATTACACAAATAACAAGGAGGAGGAAAAACATAAAAAGAGGGGGGCAGACACCACACGTACTGAGTAGATATCATCGCCCACTTGCAAAATTAGGGAAACAGTATATATCAATAATAAGTAAATCAACCTACAATACTCAACATGTAGCCTATAACAACATGAATTCATCAATAAACTACAACCGAGAGAGTCACAATTGAGGACTCAGGCCTCATATACCATACTCTTTTGGGAATTAAGGTTATTAGATTGAGGATATTCATTATCTTCAAGTTCATTATCGTTTTCCTCTTGTGTCGGAACGTGACACTCCGATCCTCTCTTCTATCCTGGTGCCGGAACGTGGCACTCCGATCCTCATTCTATCTGGTACCGGAACCGTGGCACCGATCCATTTATCTATCCTGGCTGTCGGAACGTGGACAACGACGATCCTCATATTCTATCCTGGTACCGGAAAAACGTGGCACCCATCCATATTTATCCTGGTTTTGTCGGGAACGTGACATCCGCTCCTCATATTCATTCATACTGGGACGGACCGTGGCACCCGATCCCCTAATTCATCAAAGCCTTCTTTCATACTAAGGCATCATCATTTCATTATTTATGATATCAAGTGAATAGGGTTCTTTCAAGATTGGGATTCAATAGCTTCATCAATGCTTTGTTGATTCATCACAATTTTATAATCATTAATCATGCAAGCCATACAACTAAGCCCATAGCAGGGTTCTTACAATATATCAACACATACTATCACTATGAAGAGTTTCACTACGAATATGTAAAATAAACCATAACCTACCGCCACCGAGAATTGAATCAAAGCAAGCAAATTCCTCAATTTCTTGTTGTCCTCTCGTTCCTCTCGTGATCGATTCTCTCTATCCTTGCTGTTCTTCTATTTGTCTTTAGCAAACCCTCGTTCTTTACCCTAATTAAATTATAATTAAGAATAAAAGATGGCAATAATACCCACTAATTACTGAAGGTACCTCTTTTAACACCAAGTAATTAGACTTATTAATCAGTTAACCCGTTTATAACTTTAGTAATTAAAGTAGGAGAATAGTTCAAAAAAAAGTCCCTAAATTAAACGGTAAGAAATCCGACCCCGGAAAACTGGGATTGCGTAGCCCGTGATGGGCCGTCGCGCCTCGCGATGGTCCGTCACTGCTGTCCGTCGTTATGCAACAGAGACTTGTTTAATGGATGGCCTTTTGACGGGCCGTCAGCCTGCGACGGTCCGCCTTTGCCACTCCGTTCACGCCGTTCCAGAGGTCGATTTCGTAACCAATTCAGTTTTGCTAAGTGTTTTGAAACGGGACACCCTCCACGACGGTCCGTCGTGCCCGGACGGGTCGTCGTGGCCTCCGTCACATCAGCCAGTTTTCCAGAATAAAATCGGTTTGCTCAAAACGACCTAAAACAGTGGTCGTTACCAATAGATACCAATTTACCCATCGTTGTCCCCGAATGATCAAAAGAAGAAAAAAACAATGGCGAAAAGGAATACTGAATCCGTATAAAACAGATGTGGGTAATCGTTCCCGCATAGCTGCCTTCCTTCTCCCAAGTAGCCTCTTTCAACCGGTCGATTTCTTCAATTGCCCCTTGATGATGCAATCTCTCTTGACTCAACTTGCGAACTTCTCATCTAAATAGCAACAGGGTTCCCTCAATAAGACAAATCGCATCCAACAACACTGAGTCCCACGTATAATGTAGTTTCCTCTCCATGGTTATCTTTTCAACAGGGACACATGAAATACCGGATGCATCCGGACAGCCGGGGACAAGGACTAATTCATAAGCCACCTCCCCTCTATTCGCTTTAGTACCTCAAATGGTCAAATACCTTGGACTTAATCTACCTTCTTTTGCCAAACCGCATTCACCCCTCATGGGTGGAAAACCGTAACAAGACGTGTTCACCTTCCAGAACTCCAAGTCTTAACCTTACGGTCTGCTGAATTACTTCCTTTTGTCCTACCTTTGCCGCCGCTAGAAGCTTTCTTGAATGCCTTCACCTTTTCTAAACGAATCCCTCAAAGAGATCGGTACTCCCATAGGTCCTAACCGCGAATGCATCAAACCAACCAATGGGAGATCTTACACCTCCTCCCATACAATGCTTCATAATGGAGCCATTCAAGTACTGGAGTGAGTAGTGAGTGATAGATTATGGTACGAAAACTCGCCAAAGTTAAAGATACTATCCCAATGGCCACCAAAACTCATCACGCTGCGCGAAGCTATCCTCCAACACGAATCTTTCGCTCTGAATGAAAATAGGTGAAAGGAGGAGGCGAACATGAGAACCGACTTCCCTTACTCCTCTTTTGTCCGGTCCGTCCGTGTGGGTGGTGCGGTACTAAGGTCCAACCTAGCAGTACCCCAATTCTGCAGCAATGTTTCCAAAACTTAGAAGTAATGATGCGTACCTCTATCTGATCTTAATGATAGTGGTAAACCCCAGCAATCGAACGATTTTCTGAGATGTAGATTTTGGCTAACTTCTCTGCATTGTAAGTCACCGTGACGGGAATGAAATGAGCACAGGACTTAAATTAGTCAATCTGTCCACAATTACCCAAATTGAATCAAACTTCCCCAGTGTCTTTGGAAGACCAACCCAAAGTCTCATCGGCCAATTCTCTCCCACTTCCATTCCGGATATTGGGCATTCTTTGAAGTGTTCATACGGGCCTTTGGTGTTTATTCACTTGACAGTTTGGAACACTTGGCAATAAAGTCAACAATATTGCCGTCTTCATTCTACTCCACCAAAGTGTTTTGTTTTAGTCGCGATTACATCCTTGGTGCACCCGGTATGTAGTAGAATCCCTCTTGAACTTTGAAACTTATGAAGTTATGCCAGAACAGTGTGATCAAATCAAATCATCAATGCGGGGTAACATACCCTTCCTTAATCCTCAAACAACACCTTCTGTCGATTGTTCTTCTTTGAGCATATTACCTCCGCAACACTTTATCTCGGATTCGCCTTTTAGGTTCTCATCATCAAACTGTTTGCCCGCTACATAATCTTGTCAAAGAAAAGAAGATCTTGACTCCACACTAGCCAACAATCCTCCCTTATTCATTTATTCCAACCTCATCAAGGTCGTTGTTAGCCAGAGTCTGAACCTCTCTAGCCAATGGGCGTCTCGGGCTTGCAAATGAGCTAGACTCCCATGCTTTCGCCTCCTTTCTACTCAAGGCATCTGCCAAACATTAGCTCTTTCCTGGATGATTACCAAATAGTGAGGCGTAGTCCTTCAGTAGTTCATTCCACTCCTTTGCCAAGTTCAAATCTTTCTGAGTAAAAGACCCATACTGAAGGCTACGATGATCCGTGTGACCTCACACTTAACCTATATAAATAGTGTCTACATTGCTTTCATGCAAACACGTACCGCGGCCAATTCCAAGTCATGAGGTTGGTAGTAATTCATGCACTTTTATTGTCTTGACGTGGCATAAGCAATCTTTACGTTCTTCGCTTGCATTAGCCTGCACCCCAAACCCGAATAGGATGCATCACCAATAAAACAATGAAGTTCTTACCCTCTACCAGGCAAAGGGAGGATAGTGCGGTAGTCAAACAAAAGTCTTAAGCTTCGAAAGGTTTACTCACATTCATATGACATACAAATGGAAACATTCGCTAGTCAAGTTCGTCAAATGGAAGCAATAGAAGGAGGAATCCTTTGACAAAGCGGACGGGGTAGTTAGTAGAGTAGGGTAGAGCAGCGAACCCCAAACCAAACTCCGTTATTTCTGACACAATTAGGGTCTTAACCAATTCTTTCATGTCTCAATCTTAGAAGGATACACCATCACCCCATCCTTCGAAACCACATGCCCCAGAAGGGACACGGAATCTAGCCAAAAACTCACACTTAGAGAACTTGGCATAAAGCTTTTTCTCCATCAACCATTGCCAAACAATTCTCCCCAAATGCTTCCTCATCTGTTCCTTCTTACTCTGGAGTAGTATATATAGTATATCATCAAATAAATACGATCACAAAGAGATCTAAATATGGCTTAAAAATCCAGTTCATTCAAACCATGAACGCCAGCAGGGGCATTCGTAAAGACCAAAAAAAAAGAATAACTCAAATTCGTATAATCCCATACCGGGTTCTAAAAGCAGTCTTAGTCTTTGGAACATCCGTGCTCGTATTTTGCAATTGATGAAATCCGGATTCAAGTCAATCTTAGAGAGACACAAGCACCTTGTAATTGATCAAATTAGTATCGACAATGCGAGGAAGAGGATACTTGTTCTTAAATGGTTACCTGTTTCAACTGTCGGTAGCTATGCACATTAGAAAACCTCCCATCCTTCTTCTTCACAAACAAAAACCGGAGCACCCCAAGGAGATGCACTTGGCTAATGAAGCCCTTGCTCAACAAATTCTTACGTTGAGCCTTAAACTCGCTTAAACTCCGGCGGGGGGAGCCATTTTATACGGGGGGGTGGTTTTATAGAATGGGGCATGTGCCCGGGTTCAAGCTCGATACAGAAGTCAAACATAACATAGAGTAGCGACGGAATAACAAAGGACGAGAGTGAAGCGGAACACAAAGAAGGGAAAGGGCAAAAAATAAAAAAATGAGCCAGGGAAGAAAAGAAAACGATCTAAATAGAAGGTAATCTGTGGTTTTATGCTGTCATCCTTGAGACTGGGCCAAGAGAAAGCTAAAACACCCTTTACTAACATTTTGCTTAGCACGGAAGAGAAAGAGAGAAAAGAAATGAGAGGATAGCAACGGATTGGAAGTGTAGGTCACCTCCCACACTACGGATCGGTCCCAAGGCTTGGCAAATGTCACAGGTTTTAGGTTTTAAGCATTACATCCAAGATCGCAAATTGGAGAACGCCACTCAACCCAGAATTACATAAAGTCACCATTTCTAAAATAACCAAATCTACAGAAAGTTGTTTTTGCTCCCCACACAGTTCACCAAACAGACCCTAGTACCTTTCAACTACACAGACTCACCCACCGGTTTGTGAATGTAGAAAAGAGAAGAACACACGAAATAGGCATGTCAAGTAATTCACAATGCAATTTATGACCATTAGCACAATGATGAAGATTATTTTCATATTGAAAACGTTTGTTGTGAGCCAGGGTCAAATACTACAGATGCCAGTGCAATCACCAAACCAAAAGATTACCTGTGAGAACAGGAATCAGACGCCTCCGCTTCAGATCTCCAGGAAAAAGGTAACAAGGGCCCTCCTAGCGTTGTCTGTCCATTGCACCCCTACCTGTGGTAGTAGGGCCCATTTTGCCCATCACCTCTTGCCTGTATGACACACCAATTAAATAGAACAGACAAGCTCTAATCATCCAAGATAAAAGCGCCTCTTACCATGACCACCTCTACCTCTAGCTGTGGGGGTTCTGTAACTCGGGTTGGAAAATACTCTTGATGTGTCCAAACCTCCCCACATCCGAAAAACTCTCGGGGTCAAGCCTAGGTCGCTCGGCAGTAGTTTAATGTAGTGCTTGACTGTTGAGGTGGACCCCCAACTACAGTCTGTAGTGTGATGAAGAATGGAAGTGGTAGAAATTGAGTTGAAAATACGTGGATATGGCATTATAGACGTGATACCATTTTTTTATTAACTTCTCCTCCCCTTCGAAAACCTTTGCGATGTCGATGTCGTGGTGAATGGAAGTCGCGTCTGGTTCACTCCTTCCACCTCTATCACAAATTAACACGTCTGGAAGGATGTTGCAGTTAGCCGTTACCTTGATGAAGGACCTGAAATCCGCAAACTCTGGACCTCAACCCCTTACCAAACGCGAATCCGTTCTTGTGGACTGAAACAAAGTTGCGGGTGGTCGTATCTGGATTAGTGCGCGGAAAATTTAGCCTCATACGCGGTTAACTGTCATCCTCCCTTGCTCTAGACTCAAGAACTCGTCCCCTTTTCTAATCTCAAAGTCTTTGGGATATACTTCTCCATAAACAGGGTTAGAGATATGTTCCCAAGTAATTAGGTTGTGCCCGTTGGTTGACACAACATGTGACCGCCACCATAGGGTTTGCCGTCCCTTGAAAACTGATAACTACAAGCCCAATGCACACGAAAAAGACAAAGTTCATTTCAACAAACCCTTAGGCCTGCCATCGCATAGCAAATACA